>JAAAKG020155044.1:0-30543 GCA_010014905.2 Druon quercuslanigerum | reverse complement strand
TTAAAGCAAAAATATTAATTGAAGGTAAAAATGCATGTATACATATATGTATTTTGAAAACGGTACTATATATCGAAAAGTGGAAAAAGAAGTTTTTGTAGATCAGTTAAAGAAAAACAACTGTTCAGTCTTGAATTTTTTCGTACATTGATAATTTTTAGAAAAATTGGAACTTTGAATTTTCAGAAAAATCTATGCAATTTTGTTAATTTTCAGAACTGTTTTCAAAATTTTAAAGTGGATTTCGAAATATTGTGAACCTTCGTACAGAATTTCTCACTTTTGTAACAATTTGAGAAAAATATAACTGTACCGCTTGGACTAAAATTTATTGAATTCAATGTTTGTTTTAATCATTTTCCACAGTAAAAAGTTTCATCGGGTTGAATTAAAAAATGTATGTATGGCCAAAAAGTATAAATGTGCCACCATTAATACAAAAACTTTAAATAGACAAATTTATTGAAGAAATAATAGCTACTTGCGATAAAAGTATGGAAAATAGAGAATCACACAAATAACAATTTTGTAGGGATATTTTTATTTTTCCAGTGTGAACCTCGGATTTGCTAATTCTAGAGGCTTGCTCAAACTTGCTCAAACTTGCTCAAACAACCCTTGATTTAATCTTCAAGACTATAATAATTAAAGTCAGAATTCCAATAATCCAACTTTTTAATACCCACAACACAACATAATTAGGGAAGACTGCACTTCTGTAGAAGTTTATATAAAATTGGACATTCCAGGGCTATTGCCGCATTAATTAGCGTCTGGTGACCTCAGTTTGCCTCTGTCAAGGACTTTTCGAGAGGTCAACTCGACGATATCGATTCTCGAATTTTATGCGGGAGATGTAGCAACATATATAGCGCACCCGGAACCCCACAGAATGATTCAGAGGGGTGGGTGCAGATAGGCATAGTATTTGAAGGGGTGGGTGTGGTATCTCCACTTCCCCATATCTTTCCTTGTCTATCGTGCATATCTATCCCTCTTAGTTTGCCTATGTTGTGTGTAGACTGTAGAGTGTAGAGTGCAGATTCCGACCTTAGCTTAGTCCTTAGTGAATCGTAATATAGTGATCTAGTGACTCATGGGGGTAGAAATAGGAAGCTACCTTTCCATGTTCATTCCGCTTTTACGGTATGTCGTAAAGGTTCGTATAGCGACTGAAACAAAGACTCCCTATAGGCCAACATTTTACCTATTGCGTCTTAGGAATTTCTTCAATGGAATTGTTTGCAACGATTCTATGTCAACCTACAATTTTTACGAGTTCGAAAAACGCAAGAAACAATAAACTCTTCTCACGATCAGACTCTTTCATGTTCAACCCTTCATGGAAATCTAAATAAACGGAAACGTCCCAGAGGCTGGAAAGATCCACCTGTGCTGGGTATTTGTAGACTTCGGGAATAAAGACAATCCTGAACTTCTGAGTTTACTTTATAGTAAATTTCTCTCTAATTCTTATTTTAGGATTTTTTAAATTTCGGAGAACTATTTTGAGATTAAAGTAAGAGAAGAAATAATCGAGGAAATCTTATCCAGGAGTATGAGGATACCTAAAAAAAAGTAGCGATTAAAAAACACGCACTCAATTCTCGCAGGATATCTTCAGAAAAAATAGGATATAATAATGTATAAAAAAGCATTGGGAAGTTCATTTAATTCCTTATCCAACGAGCCTTATTTAACACATTTTTTATTAACTCGGGTCTAATTTCTCATTTTTGCCAATTTTCATGATTAAACTTTGACATCTGGCAAAATATATGGAAATAATAATAAAAACTAGAAGGTCAGACCAAATGAACCTAAAATCTCCTCTTTAAAATGAGCCCAGAAAACTATAAAAATGTTTACGGGTCTCGAATTATTATTAAAAATATAGCGATTTCCTATTGCGCACGCCTCTATACTTTTAATGACAATTCGAAAACCAGTAAATATTTTTAAAGTTTCTTAGGCTCATTTTAAAGAGGAGACCTCATTTTGCGTGACTTTGAATTTCGTAACTATTATTTTTATACATTTGATCAGGATTTAAACTTTAATCATGAAAATTGGCAAAAATAAGAAATTGGATTGCTCTTGCGGAAATTCCCTGTCCTAAAGTAAACATTATAAATCTTTACGGAAATTTCCTGTCCTGAAAACAGAATTATATTTATTTACTAAAATTCCATGTGGAAAGTTAGAATTATAATTCTTTTCAAATACTTCAGGTTACAAGAGCTGATAATTTTATTTCTTTACGTTATTTTTAAAATATATTTTCCATTTATTCCCTGTCCCAACTCAGAATTATACATCTTTTAGAAAATGTCCTATTTCAAAGTCGAAATTATAATACTTTACTGAAATCCCTTATCCTAAATAAAAATTACACAAGAGCGCCAATATAAGATCGAATAATTTAGTCCTTCCTAGAACTGCTGGCCCATGCAATTTCTTAGCGCACAGGCAGTGTCAACAACGCATCGCCACCAGTTTCTAGACTGTTTATATTTCCAGATACTGATTTAGTCGCAAGGCCAGTGCGAGGCAACTCCCGCAATTGCTCTTATATTGGAGCTCTTGTGTATAATTCTAGTAGAAAATTCACTGTTTCAACTCAGGATTAGAGCAATATAAAATATTTGAAAACACTTTTAATTTGCATATTAGTACATTTGAGAGGAAAGTCTCGGCCACTGAATAAAATGCCCGGTCATTTCCCATAATTGTTTTATGATATACTACTTTTTCATAATTTTGAAAAATAGTTCTTTAATCCTTTCAATAGTCATTTACAGATTTACACCAAAAGAAGAATAATAATAATTATTATTTTAAGTTTTATTCCTTTGTTAAATAAGGTTCTTTTAATTATTTAATTATTAATTAATTTTTTTTATTATTATTTTTATTATTTAAATATGTAATATTGCAAGCTATAGAAATTAAAATAAACAGAAATCATATTGTGTAACGATTCTATAGTTGTAACACTTATTTATGGATTCAGCAGATTTATCTGATTAATACTAAAATAATCCAATAAAAATAAAGCTAGATATTTTTTTATTTTCAGCTTAACGGCCTTGAAAACTGGACTTGGTTCACATTTATTTTTCTTAACCATCCACACTTGCATTCAAAGATTGAATGTGTTTAAACATCTATTAAAAAATAAAATATACGATCCAATAAAGAATCCTGAATCTCTAAAAACTAAATTAGTCCGAATCTAAAAAATTTCTAATAAATTAAGAATGCTCATAAAGTATTTTACAATAAAATATACGAAGGAATAATAAACAAAACACGATTTATTACTTTTACCTCGAAAAACTCACCAATGTAACTTCTGCTGTTCCATGCGGATTTCACACTTATTTACATGAAACTATTTTTCACATTAATTAATCAACTTTTTTTTAGTGAGAACACAATTTTTTACCATTAATACGAACCTGTCGTGAGGAAATCTTGTAATTCTAACATCAATTTTTACTTTTTCTAGCATTCCTGGTTTATTGGCCATACAAACGTGTCTTGCGTGTCAAAGTTCAAGGGAGAAAAAATCGAGCAGAGGAAGACGGAATACGACCTTGCTCGAGTTCCAAGAGCACGAGGTCCTGAATTTTTTACAAACGAAATCTCTGCCTTCTAGGTTTCGGTTCACCAAATTCTTGAGTTAGCGAAACTAGTTTAGCACTCTCGATTCTGGGTGAAAATTGCTTCGAATGTATCATTTTTCAAGAAAAGAAAAAATATAATAGGTTTCAGAAAGAGAACTTGAAAATCTATAATATCAGATATTTCTCATTGAAGAAATCTACTCTTTTCTACCTATATATACACATTTAATTCAAAATCCAATGAAGTTCGACAACTAGTTGTATTCTATCAATCATAATATTTATAGGCTTCTGCATGAAATGGAATATTGTATATGGTATGGAGTTAATTATATGCTCAAATAACCGAATAAATTCACGGCATTTTGAGCAATGCGAAAAACGAGTCGCCAGGGAATGTTTGCAATTGTAACTTACAAAAACCGCTTTTTCAGAAAAACGCATTTAAAGATGGCGAGTGTCATTAGGGAGCGTCGATTAGCGAAGGCTTTTTCTATAGTAAGTGTATGTGACTTAAACATAGGCGTACGATTTCGCAGTTTTGAAACAATAATTATTAATTCACAATTTAGAATTGAAACGTTGCAAATTAAACAAATATATCGAACGATTTTAAACTGAAAAAGTTCCAATTCAAACCATTGTAGACTAGCTAAAGATGTTAAAAATTGGAAAATTTAATTGGTAAGGAGTTGAAATTGTATCATTTGTAATCCAAAGTGTTTAAACTTAAATAGTTTTATTTTGTATTGAAGAATCTTAAAATTGAATCATTGTGATATTAAAAGTTTGCTATGCTTCAAAATTTCAATGTTTTTACGTGAATTTAAATCATTCGAACATTATTTTTTTTTTAAATTGTTCATTATAATTTAAAAAATGCGAACATCGCAATTTTTGTTGCAAAATTAAAGCTCAAAAAAGGAGCAAAAATGGAAAATTTTAGTGTTGAATATGAAAATTCATGACTCTAAAATTGTAACCATTCAAAATTAAAGAAATTATTGAATTTACTGTGGTATTAATTTCAGATAGTTTCATTTTGATCTAATTTGATTTTGAAAAACATAATTTTTGACTTCATATTTTCAAATCTTGTTATTTTTAACACTTTATTTAGAAATATTAGTCATTTTTGAATATTTTCAATCTAATATGTTTTAATTTTAAATGATTCATTTTTGTATAATCCTGAACTAAAATTTAATTTTAAAAAATAATACAAAATAAGATTGCTATTGTATCTGATTTCAATGTTATAATTTGCACAAATTAAAACCTTTCTATTCAACATTGCTTTTTTTAAGTGGAGTTTATAATGTTTACTAATTTTGAACATTATTAAACTTGGAAAAGTTCCATTTCCCAAGAAAACTTCTAAAATCTACTCATTTTCAAGGTTTGATATAAAAAATTATTGTCCAAATTTTGGATTGTTTTGAATTTATTCTGGCGAAATTTAATTTAAAATTGTTTAATTACAAATTCTCTAAGCTGCAAAGTTTTCAAACCAAGCTTACAATATGCAATTTTGCAATTTTAAAAGATTTAATAATTACATTTTGCTGACATGCTTAATATTTGAATTTTAAACTACAAAAAAACTTTAGGTTTAAAGGGCCACAAAATTACACTGTTTTAGAATTGCGAATTAAAACTAAAATCTTAAGTTGAAATTACAGACGTTTTAAAGATTATAAATATATAATTATATACTTTCTGAGAGAAAACTTTTTGAAAAAATTAATAAAAAGTTGTACCGTTAAAACTTGAACAATTCCAAATTTCGCTTAAAAATTGAAACATTTAAAAATTAGAATTTTAAAACTAAGTCGTTAAAAATAATTAATTTTCAAATTGTTCATCGCAATTTTAAAAATTGAATCCTTTGAATCTGGAGAGAAAAATAAATAATTTTTGTGTCAAATATCAGGTCTGCCGAAAAAAAGTTTTCTATGATTTTAGAAATTGAAATATCAGTTATGTCATATGAGAGAAAAAACATTTTTGACAAAAAAAGTTTAAATATCATAACAAATAATTACCTTCTTACCAATTTAAAAAAACGGTTGAATTTCAATCAATATTGGCTTTTTCCCGAGAAAACTTTACGTAAAACTCTACTAGTTCGAATTTTAAAATAGGTAAATTTATTCAGAAACGAATTTTTAAAGTAAATGTTTTGTTCAGTAGTGTTACTTTTTATTTGTAAAATCACAGAAAAAAATATTTTTTTCATAGATCTGATTTTCCGCACGACAACTACAACGTAATACATTTTTCTTTGATATTTAAATAAATACAAGAATAAATTTGCTTTGGAGCTAAAAGGTATACAACGATGTAAACAAAAGAAAAAAGCGTTACGTAATTAAAGTAGAGTCCCTATATACCTTAAAAATGAATGATAAGCCCTTTCCATCCGAACAGCTTCATGTTAGAGACAATAATTATTTTATAATATGTCAAATTGAAGTATATTTACTAATAAACTGTCACATTAATATGACAGAAAAAGTTGCAACTTAAGGGCAAAGAAATGTTTCACACAATAAATAAAGGGAAAATAAAGAGTTCTCTGTACTTTAGAATTTTTGTAGTTTTTGTAAAGCACACTCCAGTCCTCCTTTTCCTTTGGCACCATAATTTTCTTCAGAATTTCCACTTGGTTTTAATAATAATCCAGGCGAGAAAGCGCAATGAACAGAGGTGGTGGTCAGAAAATATTTGGGTCACATGTCTTGGTAGCGTTGGGGTAAACATGGCACAGCCTAGGGCATTATTGCGCGGAAACTAAACGTAATTTAGACAAGGTTGAAATAAGGGGTTACACCCCCGGTTTCCAGGATGCGTGTACGCAATGCTTGAATGTGAAACACAAACTGCGGGTTGTAGGACTGAAGTGTTGTAGCGTAGGCGATGTTGGCCATAATGCCCCACCTTTACCACAGCAACCGCCGAATACGCCTATCTATACCGTGTGTCATAAAAAAGGAACGTTTTACACTCTCCATTACCATCCCCCTTCTTTGGATTAGTCTGAACCACTTTTACGATGCTCATTCTCTTCTTTTTCTTCTATTTTTCTTATTTGACCATTGCATGTGGGATGAGAAATGCTAATTTCGCGATAATCTACATCCGCAGTTGACTATTATTTTATTTTTTAATTCAATTTAGATAATATTTCATGCGAGTTAATAACTTTGAGTCAAGAAGTATACCCGGAAGTGGAAAACTAACTTAGATAGTTAAATATCAATTACGGAAACATGGGTGGCGCACAGTGTTGTGGACACTGGATGAAAAAATGTCCAAAACAATATTCCAGCTTATGTTTTCAACCGATTTTCAAGTTTTTTTAAACGAAAGCTAAATAAATTCTTAAGAGATCTACAAGTGCCGATTAAAAAAAAGTTTATACATTTTTTTATTCAGGTATAAACAGTGCACACATTAAAATGCTTACGTTTCCAATGAATTAACCATGCATAAATTGTTCAGTTTAACATTAATGTGTAATTGATAAATGCAGATTAGCAAAATACGAATTCAAAGTTTAGAATAAATTAAGAATTTGTTACTCACGTCATGCACAAGCATTATCAAAATAAATGGAAATATATTTCTCATTGTTATAAACAAATGGTATAAAAAATTCTCTGTTTGTGCAATTTTTTGAAGTTTGAGGTACTTTTTTTTAGAAATTTGTTTAATTGTTTCACCAGTGATCTTACAGAACAGTAAATTCATATTTTGTGAAAAACGTGATTGTTATAAACAAATTCGCAATGGTGTGTAGGATTTCAAGAGGATCTCTTTTTCGAAATTTTCTTGGCTAGACCTTTTTATTTCTGTTGGAGCTCTTTTTCCTCTTTATTTGAAGTCGATCAAGTTTTCTTTTAATTCCTCATATTATGCTGCATGCAGAAGAAATGCTAAAAAGCGTAAACGCATACAATTTAATCACATTTTAAATAAATTTTTAATTAACTTTTCCTGAATAACCCTGGCAAACCGACTGAAATAAAAATTAAAAATAAAGGTACTACAAACTTTAAAACATTGCACAAACAGCGAAAGTTTTTATGCCATTTATTAATAAAAATCACATTTTTCATATAATAGCAATGCACTGATGTGGAATATCACTGGCAAACCTATTAAAACAAACATAAAAAAGAAGTACCTCAAACTTTCAAAAATTACACAAAAAGCGAATTTGATTATAACGATCACATTTGTCAAAAAAAGATAAATGCACTACTCCGGAATATTACTCACATTTATTCTTGTAATGCTTGTACAAGGTTTAAAATTAGACCATAGACAAAATTAACTTTATAAATATTCATAACCGTTAAAAAAACTAAGTATGCTGTTAATAACAAATTGTTAATGTATAATAAACACCCAATTAGTATTTTGTGAATCTGCATTTATCGATTAAACATCATTGTCACTCAAACTGAAAATTTTCGGATTTTTGTCGGAAACGCCGAAAGATACCAAAAAAAGGTTCAGATAAAGTTTACACGCCTAGAAAATTTCTGCAAGAAACACGTCTCGCTCTTTTGTGATATCTTGCAATTTTTAGCAGAAAAAAAACTGTATTAAAAAAACAATGTTTGAGTCTCAACAATGCTTTAGTCCGAATAAAACTGATACGAATCCTTTTTTACATTAAGAGAAACTTAAAAAAAATTGAAATAAGAAAAAATATGGGCACCTTTCATTGCTTCCGAGAAAATGGCAAAAATTGCAAGCGCAATTGCAAGCGCAAGAATTCGCGCGTCGAATAAAAAAAAAATATAAATATCTAGGCTCGTTCGGAAAACAAACTATTTTCAAAAAAATATCTTCGAAGTCGTCAATTATGGATGAAAATTTCAACTTTTTAAATAAATCTTGATTGTTTTAAATCCAATGCATATTTCCTACACACTGCCTGAAACAAAATTGAGGGAGAAATTATTATAATATTGGTACCATCAACTACTTTTTTTTTAATTAGACAATAAGCAACATCAAGTAAACGTTTTAGCAATTTTGTAAGTTAGTTTTTGATAGAATAGTTTGATATAAAAGGCGCGCACAGACTTTTGGGACACGCAGCATGTGGGAGCGAAAAGGGGATAGGTTCACCGAAATGCTGTGAGTGGACCACGAATATTTTCTATATAGACAATTCGTATACATAAAAAATGTTGTTTAAGATCTACAGATTGTATTCTGTGAAATTAAAAAAATATATAATGTTGTTTGAAAGTCGACATTGGAATTTCAAATTTGAGATTTACATTTTAAATCTATTTAAATTTAATTTCTCATCTGAAATAACTCAAGATTCTTTTTTTTGGAACTATCTTTAAATAGATGCTTTTGCTCAAGATATTTATCTTATTCTGACTTTTCAATTTTCAAATTAAAAATTAAAATGTATCAAAGGTTAAACGCGTTTTAAACTTCGAAAGAAGCCGACTTTTTCATCAACAATTTATGGTTTCGTAAATAGCAAAGACTTATGTACCTTAATAATTATTAAAAATTTCATGACCACAAAACCTGAACATGATACCAACAATTGTTAAAAAAAAATATGCAACAACTAAATAAATAATAAATAAAATATAAGACTCAAAAACTTCGTAAAATGCGGAATACCACTTCAAAAATAATTGGAAGGAGTTTTAATTAAAAACTGTAAAGGAGAATTATCTATATTTAAAAAATTATAATTTAGAGCATTTCTTCATTTCTCTAATTAACTATATACGACTCACCATCATAAAATGTATAACACGGAGTAAGTTTAAATTCCTTGAGATTTAATAAATAACTATTGTTGCCAGTTCAATAGAATATGTGAATTTTTTTGGAAGTCAGAGTAATTTTGGCAGAAGAAATGTTCTTAATATTAAAAAAAGGGTTGTAGTATCTGCAATAAAAGTAGCTTTTCACGCCTCTTTTACATATTTTTCTTAATTAAAGTCCGGTAGAGTAATTAAAGATCTCATTTTAAAAATTACAATATATTCGCACTATAAAAAGCTTTAAAGTTTAATTAAATTAAAATTAATTATTACCTGAATAGTTGAAATTAAATAAAATTCTTTTTTTCTGAAAGATTGCTGACCCCTGTATTCTGCAATATATTTTAATATCTTTCCAGGCGGAAGGATTAATGGTATATATTACATATTTTAAATAAATTATAATTTAATGGACATCAAGTTAAAAGAAATTATTTATATTTCTGACCGAATCCATTTCAAATCATGGTAAAGTTATTTCTGTTATTTGAAAACAAAATTCTTACCATACTTACCATAAACTTTTGGTATATTGCAAGAAAAAAATATAACACGAATTGACATTGTATTCCCACGAAAAAGCAGGTACTCCATTCGCCTCTAATATATGTATTACCTATCACTCCTGAAAATTTCAGCGAAAAAAGGTAGCTGTTTTGAGAAAATTCCTTGTTTTCATGTTTTAAAAACTCAAAATAGATTCACCACTTCTTATTTTGTTCGTTTTTCTGCTCGGTTCCGAAAATGTGAAAAAAAACTTGATAAACTGGAACAAAAAAATTTAACATCTCAAAAATTCAAAACGGGCAAGATTTCAATAAAGAAAAATTATTATAATAATTTTCTTCCTGAAGCTACCAAATAGGAAATTTATGATAATTAGATAATAGTCTCACCTATCAGTCATTAAACTAATTTTAAGCCTCACTGAAAAATCTCTTTTATACTATACGAAAAGTCCAATTTCCTATGGAGAAAATCGAATGCAAAATTGAATTTATTAATAATTGAATCTTTTCGAACGTAAAAGTTAGTTATCCCCGTTTTCAAAGAATAATAAGTAAGGTATGAGGACAGGAATATAATATAAGAAAAATCAAAATTTTAATGTATTTATGAGGTCAGGAGTAAAATATAAGAAAACATCAAAATGTTTTTGCACAACATGTACCTAATGGCAAGTTTTAGTTCCCACTTTTATAAAAATCCAAGCAGAAAAATGATACTTAGTAAAAAACATGATATATAGTTTTCATTTCTGACAATCAGTTCTCCTATAAAAGAAATTAAAATGTTACACAATACTTTACACCATGCATAATTTTTCCGCTCTGCAAAAAATATGCAACTTACAAATGAAATCCTCGTTTGAAATTAGCAAGCCCTCCCATGCGAATGGTAAATATTGCTGAACTTGACGCATCAAAGATTTGATTTTGCATTCCTTCCATGAGTCTCACGGAAGACTGATTAAACATTTGCTAGCTAGTTGATGGAAAGTATGCACTATGGATCCGCATTTAGTGGAGGCTAATGTAATGGCCCTCGGATAAGTAAAGCCGCTCAGGTTGGCCTCGCTGAGTAAAACCTCGCGCTTGTACCTCGTTGTAACTATACGCACATAATTATTATTTCACCCTATGATATTGATTTCATTCGACGACCTTCCGTGACCCGACTGTATAAGTCAGGGAGTAGCGTTCCCTGATCTTTAACTTCCTTTTTTAGACTGTTTCAGATTCACGTAGTCTAGAAATGAGAATCTGGAATGTGTCGTTTGTTGGCTTCCCAGGAGGCACCTTAATCCGTGGACCAAGATAAAGATCACGGAAATTCGGGAGCCAGGACTTGAAGCAATTTGTCCCAGGATTTTAATACATCTCAACACTCGTAAAAGAAAATCCAATCGATCCGTTTGAATTAAACACTCATCGATTCTCATTCATTCAGTCAAAAAGACTGTGCTTTGTCCAAATGACAAAGACAATGTACTATTTCGAAATAATAATTATTCGGAATGAATACTTTAGGTTTAGGCCTAGGGGTGTGTCATGATGGTACGTAAATAATATAAGTTCATACTGGATAATCTAAAGTATCTTAGAATAGGAATGAGATTAATCCACTTTATAATATATTTTTTAATTAAATAATTCTAATATATTTTTTGTGAAATATTATTAGAGTATTTTGTTGAACCAATGACATTTACAAAATCTTGAAAATAGGGATTTGCAGTATAATTTTTTTTAATATTATAATTTAATTATTAATATATAAAATTTTTAAAACATTAAAAAAAATACTATTCAGCTGAAATCAAAAAGTTCAAAACTTGAATATAGCGCTGATTAAATTAGGAATGATTTTGATAAAGTTTTACGATTTATAATTGATTTCACAGCTTACGTTAAAATTGCAATGATTAAAAATATCTAATTTAAATAAAAATTGTACTGCTTTTTACTTAATTTGAATGCATTTAAATTGAATTTCATACACCAGGCACCACAAAAATGGAAAATAAAAATCCGTGAGTCAGATATTCAGTTAGCTGTTTCAAAAACAAAAATTACTTTTTTTCAAACACACTTTAGTTACGTTGGTCTGGTTTTTCATTATTTTTCTGATTGAACTCTACACTTTTTCCGTGTGAAAATATATATTGTGTACTTTTAGTACGGGGTCCTCTTTGCTTAAAATCAGATGAATTTCGTTTGCGTCCAGAAATACCTAACTACCAAAAATTTGAAGGTGTTACGATTATAAGTATTTGTTTACTACGTAATACAAATACTTTGTTTGTTTCGAGAGTTTGAAAGGCTTTCAAAATATTCCAAGGGACTTAATGCAATTTAAAGAGTTTCACGCAATTTTGTAAGGATTCCACAGGATTTCGAATAATTAAAGGGAAATTTAAAAGAATGTACCAGATTTCAAGCGATTTCAAATAATATCAAAAGAACAAAAAAAGTGGCAAGGCATTTCAAGGGATATTTAGGGATTTCATGGAGGCGTGCTCAGATTTGAAGAATATTTACCACCTCCTCTTTGGATAAAAACTCACAATTTTCTAAATTTAATTCAAATACAATTTTAAAATTTTAATTTTTTTATTTGTAATGTCATTTTACACAATTAAAACAAAGACTTCGGGTTTGTATGATCACAAAAAAATACAATACATACTTGAGTATGTTACGCCTTAAAACCTTGAGTTTAAAGTCATCCAAAATTTTTCTGGATTTAAGCTAAAATGAAATGAATTTAGGCAAAAAAAATTTTTCTCGTATCATACTTCCAAATAATTCGAGAACTGCGCTTTCAAATTGGTCAATTCCGTCACTTTTTAAATCGATCAATTTCATTCGAATTTTGATTATTAAGATAGTAAAGTTACTTCCAAATTAAAACCATTTCATATGGAAAATCTTTTTTAGTAACTATTATTTTTACCAGACTTGTACTCTTTGCATTGCTAAACTAATTGAGCTGAATTTCCGAAATATTGAAGGTTGTCACATCGAAGAGTACAGTATGTCACATTATATGAAATGACACTCATTATATGAAATCTTTTTCATTGTCTCTAAAATTTTCTAAATTAAAAATACCAGTTGGGTGAGCCGCAAAAACACAATCTTTTTTCTCGATCATTGATCGCTAATTTTGATCCATTTATTGAGAAAATAATTGCGCATTTATGTTTTATTAAAATAATAAATTATTCAAATATATAATTAAAGTTAATTTCCGTAAAAATAGGAAGTGTTTCAGAGGACACCCAAAACATACCAGATGTTGGGGACTAAAATAAATAAAATTTTGTGTTCACAAAAAAGCATAATATAATGCTGAAGATAATTTTTTACCTTTTTTATGAATAAAAAAGAGTTCTAATCTTTAATATTTTTTGTTTTCTACAACAGAAGAATAGAAAAAATTAGCACCACATAGACAGAAACTTAATCTTAAACTTTTTATCTCTTCTACCACTTGACCCTTTACGTGATAACTAACTATTCATGTCCAACGTTCTGCAGCAGGATACGTGTGCAGGTAAGCTTTTAAGTATAAAGGTTGATCGTCTGTAATCGTAGAAGCTCCTTCAGTACCTCGAGGCAAAGCTCAAGAATCCTCGACTCTCTTAAAAGACGACCCTATCGAGTAGCCGAGAAAGATCGACGACGAATTAAAGTCTCTTTGTTTTTTACTCATATACTCGAGCCTTCTTCGCAATTCCTATAATCTATATTGTGCTTCTCGAATAGGAAAAGAAAAAGGAAATATGGCCGGGAATCGGAGGAATGGGCTCGGAACTTCTGAAAGTCCATTAGTTTTTATACCTTTCATAACAGCCAGCTCAAAGAAATTATTATTTTAAGTTAGGGTCCAATAACATTTCATTGGCTTCACATAATACTTCTTGCTATTTAAATTAAATTTTATTTGAGATAGTAAAATGTGCTAGACGTCTAGTCTCGATTAAATTCAACCCCGAGTGCTAGCACGCATACAGTTTCTCTTTCGTATACGTTAACGTAATATTCAAAGCCCAGCATTTCAATCTTATAACATTCTTAACGAAGAATGCTTGATAAACATAATAAAACAATTTCAGATTAAATCTTAAAAATCAATTACTTATTTATTTATTTCAACCAAAAATATGACTTTTGTATCATAAAAGATTAATTTTCAACCCAAAAAAACGAAGTTTCAACGAAAGGCATATCATTCTTTAAACGAATAGTTTAATTTTCAATTTAAAAAGTCCGATTTTCAACGAAAAAGATGAATTTTCATTAAAAATTATGAATCTGCCACCAAAAAATGAATTTTTAACAAAGAAGTTGAAGTTCCAGCCCAAAGTTGAATTTTAAAACAAACAAAAAAAGAATTTTTAATAAATGGAGATTTTTCAGATAAGAAAGAAAAAAGTTTTTCAAATTGTTAAACTTTGAAGCCAAAAGATAAATTATCTTTACAAAAAATATTATTTTTAACCATACAATCGCATTATTAATCAATAAAAGAGGAAATTTTAAATAAAGCAGATTAGTTTTCTATAAAAATAAGTCGAATTTTCTACTAAAATTGATCAATTTTCTACCAAGACTGGAACTGTTACATTCTGAGTTAAAAAAATAAATTTGAAACCAAAATACAAAACAATCATTTAACCAGAGATAAACAAAGAACAAAAAAAACTTGAAACACATTTTCAAGTTTTTGAAGTTGCAAGTAAAAAAGATCAATTTTTAACAAAAAGTTCCATTTTTAACAAAAAGTTCCATTTTTAACCAGAAAGATAGATTTTAACCTAAAATGATGATTTTTCTGCTAGAATAGTTACATTTTTAGCTTAAAAAATAATTTTATACCAAACAAATAAAAGCATTGTCAAACAAATAGATGAATTTACAACTAAAACGATGAATCATTAACAACAACGAATAATCATTTTTTAACAAATCGGCTAACCTTAACCAAGTAGTTAAATTTTCAATGAAAAATTATGAATTTTTTCAGAGAATGTAACAGCAGATATTTCAACAACAAAAATTTATATTTTCATTGATTTATTTTTTAAATCTTTTAATTATACGGTTAAATTTTGAACCAGAAAGGATACATTTTTAACAAAATTGTTGAATTAAAATGTAATAATCAGGACGCAGCAACTGCACGGGACCAAGGCAGTGGTGCCCAGTCAGAACGCCGATATCTTCATTCCTGTGTATTTTTAGGTTATGTAACGCCATGTATCATTTTAAAAATACACAGAATCACTACTGCGCATGCCAGAGATACCCCTGTATTAACTCTATGGTTCTGGATTCATGAACCGCTGGACCAATCACCCAAGAATGGCTGGACCGAGGTCCTCAATAAGCGCTCGCTTGGCGGGAAATATTTCCAAGAGGCATTGGCGTATTAGTTGAATATCATCTCGCGCACGCGCATGTATTGACACCTCAAGCCGCTTACCAAAATTTGAGTTGATGGAAGGAAGAAGAGGTACTTGGTGAGCAAATGCGTTTTTTTGGAAAAGGCGTTTAGTGAATCTATTATTATTCAAAATTCAGAATCTTAACCTTATGAGGTTCATATTTAGTTGAAATAATTTTATTTCTATCTTTCATTTCTAAATGAAGTACTTTAACGTAATTGCCTGTCGGCTCTTTCATTTCTCAAAGTTTGAGGCCGATATTTTATGTATAAAAAAAGTTTGATGGTTCAAAAAATTTCTAGGTTCGGAAAAAAGATAAGCCAAAGCGGAAATAATTTTTAGTGAATTTCCTTCTCAAATGAAGTACTTTAACGTACTTTATTGTACTCTAATGCATTTCCCAAAGTTTCAGCTCGATCTTTTATTTTAAAGAAAGTTTCTCAAGTTCAAAAAAATATTCAGTGAACTGAAAAAGTGAATCGGTAATATAGGCATTTCGCTGTGTCACATGCCCTTGAATAACTGTCAACTACTGTCAGCTATCAACTTCTATCAATTTCATCGGCGAAAACGCGAAGCCTGGCGGCCACTAGACGAAACTCTATAAGGTGGCCCATCCCTAAACGTTAGAAAAAAGGGTCCATTCGACTTTTGACATGGTATCATAATCCCACTGCAGGACTCAACCTTTTTGTCTATTGTTTAGAGATAGAAAGAGAGAACGATGTGCCACCCTATAGAGTTTCGTCTAGTGGCCGCCAGGCTTCGCGTTTTTGCCGATGAAATTGATAGCAGTTGATAGCTGACAGTATCCGCAGCCCTTAAAGTGTCTAATTTAAAAATGAGGAATACTTGAAATTTTATTTCTTCCAACGTTACCAAGTCTCCATTTTCGAACCGAACTCATTAAATTGGATTTATACGATATGAGAGACCTGTAGAAAAATAATGATTCTTCAAAACATAAAGAGAAATATATTTTTCCAGCGAAATTTTTAAGCAAGAGTATTTTTGGATTTATATCTTTTGAAAGGGATGAAAGAATCCGAGCATAATAAAGTCAAGCCTGCATAATACGAGATCTAGTATAGTCATTAACAGCACGAAAAGCAGAGGCTTTGATATTCTGGGGTTAGAGAATAGGGAATGCAGGGAACATTGATGAAGCTACGGAAGAGATGAGTAAAATGGACATTGCAGACGTAACCTGGAGGACTCGAGGCCGTATTATTTCTCAGGAAACAAAGAAGGAGAAAATTAGGAGAAATGTGAGCAGAAGGGCATATTGAAATGCGGAGAGAATGAATACGGGAAAAAGGAATAAAGGAAAGAACCCCTTAACAGAACTCTCTATGTGGATTTAAATTTTAATATGTGTGCATATATCTGTATCCTGTATATAAATAGTAGAGAATCCGTCAAGTTTCAAGATACAGTATCAAAACCATAGGCTCATATCAGATTCTGTAAATGGTGAATCATTTGATGAAAAATGAGCTTTTTAATGTGCTATTTCATTAATATTTCTCGTGAGGAAATACCACTTTCTCTGTATGTTCCTGTTGCCGGGATTTACCGTCATTTTTAAAATTCAAGTGCAAGGTGACCACTGAACTAGAAAACCGAGAGATGACAGTGAATTTAGTTATAGAACATAAATAGAAGAATTTTGTTATAGAACAAAATTCGTGAATTTTGTTTGTTAATAAAAGTATGTACATTTTTTTAAAATTCAAACCATACGGAAATTTTTGTCTGGGCATTTATGGTAATAAAAATAACTTCCCTTTATATTAAGTAACTAGGTATGTTTAGAAAAAATAAATTTTTGCATGTTATCAAAAGGAGAATCTTTTGAAAAATTGTACACGGTATCTCACATTTCTCAATAATTAAAAAAAACTAGCAATTAAAAAATTAGCGCAGTACGTACACTTTCGTTTTTGGAATTTTTGTACGCCCTCTTCGACTGTTTTTCATATTAATTTTCGATTCTAATAGAACAAAGTATAATTTTTCAAAAATTTCACTGCAGCCACTAAAAAAATTAAAACCTATTTGATCAATAATTGCGGTCGTTACCTTATTATATGAAACATAATGTTACTTTAACATTTTCGAATTTTAAAGATTGGTTGCCTTTAAAACTTAATGTATTTTTCAAGCCTGTCAGCGAATCATTTATTCACTTTTGGAAGCATTTAAAATTCAATACTTTTAGATTATAATAAAAATATAAAGAAAATTTTTTAGTTTATTAATCTGATATAACGTTCAAAATTAAATAATTTCAGGTGAAAACTTGATAGAATAGAAAATCCAACATATTTTTAGTGTTTAAAATGTAACAATGCTTACTTAAACCCCTTTTTAGGCTAGACAAATGTAATCAAATTAAAACAAACAGTTGACTTTCATAGTTGGGCAATTTTTAGTTTGAATTCTTCGATATTGAGTAATTAACAATTTAGAAAAAGACTGTGTCTATAATCTCCTTTTCAGGTTTTATTACTTAAATATTACTTAAATGATTATAAATTGACTGCATTCAAAATCGAATAGACTAATTAATATATGCGAATGAAATATCGAGAAATTAGACAATGTCAAATTAAAATCGTTTTAAGTTGTACAATATTTAATTTAAGCATTAAAAACTGTCTAAATCTAAATAAAATTTTTTAATCTGTCTAAATTTCCTTATCCACAATGTAAAATTGTTCTACTTACGTTGAATACTTTAATTTGGAGTTAACGCAGTAAAGTATTATTTTGGAAATATTTTAATATTTGAAGACTTTGAAATAAAAATTATTCAATTTTCATGGCTTTCTAATTCGAAGTGAACAATTTTAAACGTTTTTATTTGGAGACTGTACGTTATACATGTTTTGAAAATGCGTGTATTAAATTTTTATATATTTAAATACATATTTCTTTGTATTGCCATCCTTGTAAATAACTAATAACGAAAGTTTTATTTATTCTTCAGAAAAATAATAATTTTTTATACTTATTTCATATTTTACTATGATAAGTGACTTTTTAATTTGTACTTAATGCATTTTGTCTCAAAAAATATCAATTTCCAGTAAAGACTAACTTTTTGCGACAAGGTTCACCTAATCTTGCAGCCAAATAATTCAGTTTGTGTAAAATAGATTTTCACGCGGTTCAAAAAAAATAGGGAAGAGGGCGATGCCAAAATTTTTTTGACCAAAAAGGTAAAACTTAGGCTAGTGTGCGGTGTGCGTATTTAGTAAAAATTTTTTTAGAAATTTTATATATATTGCGCTAAATTTAACACGGGTCCAAACTAAATATCTAAATAATTGCTTTTAAACAATATAAACTCCACTAACGAAATGATACAATGTTATCGCGTAAAGAGAACAAATATCTACTTATTGCTAGACTCGAGCTCGGTGTATTCCTCGCATCAGCGAGTAACGATCCTTGAAACTTTGCTTCTATAGTTGGCTGGATTTTACGCCCGTTGATAAAGTCTCGATAAATTATTACGGTAATTAAACGCGCCCAAACGTTCACTGAGCACGCGACCAATGTACATGGTGACAATTACAATTGCGGGGGAACAAAAACAATCTAGTGCAAGATCAGAAGCCACTGTCAGCTGTGTTAAACTGCAACCGTCGGCTTGCTATTCACTTTTTTAATTTTTAGAGCTGCGATTACTTGCCCCAGGTGCCTATACTGACGAGATAATCCTTTTTAACCAAAGCCGATTGCTACGTTAATTCAGCTTCCTTTGAAATCGATACCTATCCGTTGAACACTGCCCAATCCCTTTTAGTTCATTCAGGGACATATGTCATTCTCTCAGTAATTCCTATACACTTGTAACGTGCCACTATTCAATTCTGTATTTTATTTATCTTAGTACGTGATATATCACCTTTAAAAACCAAAAAAATATACCTCTTAGCGGTCATTCGACAAGAAAATTCATAAGCTTTCGAATACTTAAAAAAATTATACTTTTTTCTGACAGAGTTTGTCGTTCAAAGTCTGAAGTGATTTTTAGCGCAGCTCGCACAAGGGTCTAGGTATAAAAGGGGATAAACAAAATAAATTAAACTTTACACTGTACGACTTGAAGTAAAGAAAATGGTGTATTTGTCAGTGGCCACTGCGATGCTTCTTGCGGCTTCTTGGACTTCGTGACACATCTACGCCAATTTTATTCGTGCAGACTTCTGGTTTTCACTATCCGAGTTGGAAAACCTTACCAATTATGATGACGTTCTTTTGTAAGATTTTGAAACTTGATAATTTAATTAAGAAAAATGGATGAAGAATGGAAACAGCAAGCGTGCGCGAAAACGTGTCCGCATCTAAACAAAATCTTTTTCGCTATACGGGAAATACCTTCAGTAGAAAACCTGCGCTACACTCTCTACTTTTTACCGATAAGCGCCAAATAGCTGTACGTTTAGTCTTGCTTTCAATGTCCTCAGATGGTACCATCCGAATCTCGAGTTTACATATTATTTAATATACAGATACCCCGTTTTGTATCTCGGGACCTCCACAGTTAGTACGAAACTTGATTTTGTTAAATAATTTCTAAAAAACTTCCGCCCATGGTTGCAGACTAGGGTGGGTCTTACTTTCCAAAAGCATATTTTTTTGGTTCTACCGATTGTTATAGAGTGTTATGGAGAGTTATAGAGTTATAGAGAGTTATAGAGTGCCCAAAAAATATTTTTATCAAAATTGAACAAAATCAATTACTATTAATCCATGGCCATAATTTGTAATATTATAAATTTTAGGACCCTCTGATAAAGCCTAAAAAAATCTTTCCTAAGTACAATTTAAGTGTTTCGTAGAAGTCACAAAATAAGTATCTATTATAGTTTTCATGAGTCCTATACTGAATGTGAAAAATGTTATTATCTGTTTCAATAAATTCTAAGCTGTTTAAACAATATTTACATGTGTAAATGCATAGTTCTTTGAATTGTAGTTCTTCTTATCTTTTTAAACAATATGTTTTCTCTAAAAATGTGTAAATCATGGCGTTTTCTTCAAGTCATGATTTCGTTTATCAGTGTTAAGAGTACAAATATTTATTTAAATATTAAAATTCATCATGTTTAAGTATCTATTTGTTTCTCACATTAAATTATTTAACCAGTTTTTGTAGTTTACAAATTAAAAAAAATGTAATTACCCGAATATTAATCATTTTTATTCTTTTAAAGAGAAAAATACAATTATTTCTAATAAATATACTGCTTCTGTTTTGTTAAAAATTGGTCTTTCTGTTTTAAACATTTATTTGCATTTGTAGAAATTTAATCTTTTGTGGTTAAAAATTAATCTGATTTGGTTGAAAATTCAACTATTTTGTTTAAAATTCATGTTTTTTCGTTGAATTTAATTGTATTTGAATTGAAATTAACATCTCTTTCACTTTAAAATTCATCTACTTGGTAGAAATTAAACTAAAGTGTAGAAAAATCATTTTTCGGTTAAAGATTAATATTTTTGGTAAAAAATGTACTATTTTCTTGGAAATTAGTTTTTTAAATAATGTTTTAAATTGCTAATTCAATACTTCCATTTTTTAGTAGAAAATTGATCTTTTTTAGTTGAAAATTCAACTATATGATTGAAAATTGATGTTTAAAAAATTCGTCTTTCTTAGTATAAAATTAATGTTTTCAGTTCAAAATTCATCTATTAAGTTAAAGATTACATTTTTAGTTGCATTAAACTGTTTTTAATTTAAAATAACATTGCATTTGCTAAGCAATTCAATCAGTTGGTTGAAAATTAAACTAGTTTGTTAAAAAATTATTTTTAGTCTGGAAATCGGAGACGATAGCGTGATACGATTTAAAAAGACATTAGGGAGGGAGGGGGGATTATTCAAACGATTTTAAATGCTTTAAACAATAAAAAATTGTTTTAAAAACTAAGGTGAACATTTATAAACAAAAAGTTGCATGAGAATATGCAAATTTGTTGAAAAATTCCCAAAGAAATAAGTTTTTCCTGGTTTTCTTCAATAAGCTATATGCAAGAATCGTTTAAACAGTGGAGCGATTATTGATACAAATAATATCAATTTACGCATTCATTAAAAGGCTCATAGCATCTCTAATATATACCTATTTTTTGATTTATACGAGAGTATAATTTAAAAAAATTTAAGTGGCTTAAAGAATCAAAAATTATTTAAAAGATGAGTACAAGTGAAAACCTTACTCGATCATAATTATTTTTGCGAAAATTTTTTGGCAAATACGATAATTAATCTTACTATTATGTGAAGCTCTCAATTATAATTTGGAGCCTCATAAGAGGGTCTTAAAATCTTATAATATTAAAAATGATGATTGCTTCTTATTTAATAAAATATTCTAAATAGGGAATTGTATTCTTTGAGACACTGATTAACATTAACTGATATCGGTTAAATTTGGTGATAATTTTCTTGGACATTTAAAAAAACTAGGGGAAGAGAAGAAAATTTTTTTTTCATAATATAAATAAGAGCTACCCTAGTAAACACAGAGATTTTTGTTCATAACCTACGTTAAAGGTTTGCCTTTAAAGAAATGTCAAGCGGACGGAAAGTAGCTTTTTGCACCCGAAGACGGAAGAAGCGGGTGCAAAGTATTTGGCTTCGCCCGGCTTCGTCACCGAACGGAAAAAGTCACTTTTCGCACATTTTACATTCAAGAAAAGACATACTTTCCATACTGATTCGGCAAATAATATTGGTTTAAATTAGAAAGTTAGAAAGCGAAACTTACCTTATGATGGGAGGGATGTCCAGTGTGATTTGTACCAGAATGATTGCTGGCAGGGATAGAGGCCAGGTCCTCGATGGTGAGTTCCGCCAGGGCGTCACTTCCTCCACTGCAACCCCCTAGCAAACCTCCTTGGAGTCCAGAACCCCCATCAGACCTTCCACTTGTAGACGGCTTCCTCTGAACCCTCCTCGAAGAGGTCACTACTTCCTTCACTCCTGATAACTCTCGTCTCGATCCTCCCACGTATCTGCAACAAAGTTACTTTTTATTAACTATCTTGGCTCGCAAACATACAATTTATGAAGGCAAGTGGAACAGGATCTTAATCAGGAATTAATCATCACACGCTAGATTACAAAAATAAATTAAGGTGTCTTTCGTTTAACCTACACATCGCCGCGCCGTTTTGAACCAAAGCTTTTAGAGACCTCTTTAAGCAAAATTTAAGTAGTAGATATTAGATGGCAAAAGGAAATTGCTATTTCGTTGAGCAAGGTGGTTTAATGTCACTTTGGCCATTGTTATGGTCTTATACGTCACTCTAACCGGAGCTTTAATAATTCCCTTACTCCTAGCCAGACACCTAATAACCGTAGGGTTGTACCAGAGTTTGCAATATGCAGGCTAACTTTGTTACGAGATTCGCTTCAACCTGTAAACTCCCTCATGATAGCCATCATTTTTTATCTTATTGACCTAAAATTTCAACAATGTTTTCTTATATATGCATTTTCTCAATCCATTTTCATTCTTTAAAAATAAAGCACCTACTTTTGGTTTCTTGTACATTTACCGAGCTTCTGTTTACCTTTTCTGGCCAAAGCCTTTTAAATAAATGACTAGGCATTAATAATAAATAAGGTCATCCCAAACATAAATTACTAACTTGTTAAGGATTTGTTTTGAGAAATATTAGCAAAAGCAGAAAAATGATTTAGGAATTATTATCACCAATCGCAAGCTTTGTAGTTTAAAGAGTGAAGACAAATTATAACTAATTTGAACAACAGAAAATTCAAAAACCTGGAGGCTACGGAAAGCAATTTGATAAAGACCCGTAAAGACCTCTATTGTAAAGTGGACCCATTTGCGATGCTGATTCAAAAGCAAAATTGCCTGAGGGTGTGAGAATACTTGAAGGGAGAGGACTATGATTCAGAAATTGCTCTATTAGCGAGATTAGATCCTTAACCCAATCTGGATTTTAGAATGATGTCCATTCTATAGGTCACCCTTGATGACTTTCTTTTTCTTTTAATCAATATTATCGGATTTTGTTTATTGTTAGTTATATTAAGAACAAGCTATTTTATTCAGAAAACAAAAAACACTTATATCTCTGATATTATAATTACAATTGGTCCGAAGAACGAATGTTTTCGATTTTAATTAGGGACAACCAATATGAAATCAAAACGAGAAGAGTGAGAGTGAGTGAGTATGCTCGGAAATTAGTTTTGACGAATCGATCATGACGGACACCAAAATGCGGGGTGCACAAATTATGTTAGTCAGTATTCAACTTCGATCACCAGAGTATGTATTCACTTTATTTTCAGATAATAAGGTCATTGACTCTCACGAGATCAGTTTTTCCCCTGTCTTTTAAATTTATTTTTAAAATATTTTTTTTACGTTTTTGACTCTTAGTCAACAGAGAACTTGTCACAACCATTATTTTTGTTATTACGTAAAATTTGGAAATACTACGAAATTCGGGAAGGCCAATTTTATCACCGGAGAAAATTTCCGATCATTTTCCGGTTTTCCCGGTTCTTAAACCATTTTTCCCAGTCATTGAAATTAAAAAGTTGAAACTGTCAAAGAAGAATATTTTTAGTTTGAAGTAATCGTAACTAAACTTCAAATTAAAGCAGCCAAAATTAAACTTAAGAAATTTCAACTTTCCAAATTAAAGCCTAAGGGATCGTTCATATATTACGTAAGGCTGTTTTCTTTTGTTTAAATAAAGATGAGAATAAAGTTGCCATTAAATAAAAAATGACACAACTATATAAACAAAAGAAAACATCCTTACGTAATATGTGAACGATCCCTAAAACAATTTTCATCTCAAAAATTTTAATTCAATCGTTTAATAATGATCAACTTATGTATTGGAAACCTTATAATCTCATTACACCGACAAAAAAAAATGATACATGGATCAAAGAACTATAGTAACTGAATACGTTCAATGAAATATTTTTTTGGTCTAAAGAAATTGTTCTCATAACAAGAATGACGTTTTCATTTTAAAAACATTATTTTTTGATACCAGCAAAATTTTCTTCGATAAAAAATTAATTTGATTGGACGTATTTAGCACTACATTGCTTTGATTCAAGTAATCGTTTTTCTCAGTTTAAGTTTAATTTGAAGGGCTTTAAAAAAACTTTATCTCACAATGAAACATTTAAAATGATAAAGTATCAGTTTCACAAACTTAAACGATATAAAACAAATTTCGCCAGGGTGATCTTTCACGAAAATAGGGAAATGAATTCTTTGAAACAAAATTAATAAAATAGGTTCGATGCTGAAATCAGTATAGAAGGTTTTCTGAAGATTTCAATTCGAAATATAATGCATTTTCATAAATTTTGTTAAATTTTTAACCAAATAGTTATATTTTTAATCAAATAGTTCAATTTATAATCAAATAGTTCAATTTTAAACTTTGAAAGTTCGAAGGTCGAATTTACAAAGAAAAAATATTAAACGTCAACCGAAAAGAAAAAACAATTTCATTTTCAACAAAATATCGTCATTTTCAAGTCAAAAAGATTTTCTACTAAGAAAGATGAATTTTCAACCAAAACATAATTTTTCTAGCATAAAAGAAGAATCGTGTATCCAAACAGATAAATTAACTTTTAAAAAATAGTGGGATTTTCTTAATTCCTCCAATTTGTATTGAAGCGAAAAAACGAGAAAACGGGGAAATGTCTTAAAAACAGGGGGAAAAGGAATTCTTGAGAAAAGGAAATAGCGGGTTTCCTTACTTTTTGCACTTTGAAATTATTCGCTATTCCAATGCGTAATTAAAGATTTCGTGTCGTTTCTTCACAAAATAAAAAATGCAAAGACGAATAAACACTCTTCCATGTCACCCTTCAGTAAAGGAAATTCCATTGCCGGGAATCCATTACTGTCATTTGCTAATCTATTTATCACCTCCTTTGAAATAGTGAGTCATCTATCTTACCCTGGATATGAATTGAACAAACATTTTCCATTATATTTCAGGTAAAAGGCTTCGATGGAAAGGATAACGTCAATAATACTTTCAGGTCTCTTTTTCATACAATTTTGATTACATAAAAACACGACTAAAATGTTCGTTTTCCACTGGTTTGTTATATCACTGTATTGATTTAAAATGGGTTTCAACGATTAATGGCATCAAAAAATTTTGTAATGTATAAATATAAAATTATTAGATTTTAAACATTTTCATTTTAAAATTGGTCTGAAAATTTCAATATAAAAATATTAAATTTTTGACGTGATTAATTAAAGATCGTTGAAGTATCAAGATCTTTAATTTTCAATTTTGTCCCTAATTTTCAAACTATCAAAAACTGAATTATTTAAATTTAAAATTATCAAGTTTTGAAGTGTTCCAAGAAATTTTTAATATAATATGATTTATTCTACAATGCTTGCAAGGCTTTTAATTTGAAATAATGCAGATTCATTTCTCAGGCTAAAAAGTTTTTAAACGGTAATCTATTAAATGATTTAAGTTGTGCAATATTTAATATTTTGGATTCGGATTCTTCAATTTGGAATGTATTACATTTAAAATTGTCCAACTTCTAATTTTAAATAAAAAGGTAGAATATGCTAAATCTGAAAGGATTTGAAGGTGAAAATTGCAATTTTAAACTTTTAGTATTTTTTTCCATTTTAAAGGTCTATAAATTAACAAATATGTAATTTAATTTTAATCTAAACACTGTACTACAAATCAGAAGGAGTAAGGCTTTCAGGGATAGAAGAGAAATGGACCCGTATGAACCGGAAATCGCATATCGAATATCAAATCAAATTTACCCTTCTTATCCCTGCCGGACCGAGGTCCGGTCGTCGATTCTGGCACTATGAACACAATCCCCAATGTTTCACGCACTGACACGAGCAAACACGAAGAAACTTCCCCTTGTCCGTTTTTGCGAGGAGGCGGTAAAAATTGTATAAAAATTCTACGTCATTGTTAATTTTGAACCCCCCCTTTTAAAGAGAGCCCCGAAGACGTCAATCCGTCGGTTCGCCCCCGGAGTACTATCGGCTAGAACGACTTTCTGTAGGTTTTGGTTCTCTTTCGACGAGACACCACCCTCCCCTCGCAATCCCTACTATTCGCGACCATCCCTTGCCCGGCACATTCTACTATTGCCACCCCTCTACGGCTCGGCTGCCTTAAGCCACCCTTCTCCGTTTGCCTGACGTCGCCACGAGATCGCGCCACCGAAAGTGTCGGTGGATCGATCGATGTGACGTCATGGGAGCCAACACGCAGGCTTCAAATTCGAGCCAAGAGTCCAAAACACCCAGGATCGTAGCAAAAGAGGGAGAGGGATAGGAATTCAGTTCTTTGGGTCACCCGGTATTAGGGTGAGTATAGATGGAAAATTTCCTCATATGAAATGACCCCTTTTTTGCTTGGGGTTCTACCTAATTGGGTGAAATTTCTTGCTTATGCATCGCTACATTTAATGACACCTGTTGGCAAAAAATGTCGCATTTTAGAGAAAGGAAAAAACACTATTTAGATGCAGAAACTGTATAGGAGGATGGGCTAAAAATATATTCTTTCAGGTCTCACCCCCTAATCTTTTTTATTTGTCAGCCGATGGCTAACCAGACTGCGAGGATTAAGCATCCTAAATTGTAAAAAACTGATGAAAAACAACAACCCCATTTACAAAGAAATCCATTTTCTTTCCTTGTGATTTTATTTGAAATAAGTTTGCGAATTTGTTCTTTAATTACTTAAAGACAAATTCGGGAAGGTATCCTTAAAAATGCGATAAACATTTACAATGAGGGTAATTTTCTTTTAAAATATCCACATTAAAAATTTTTTGGCGCTGCTTTTTCCTTTTTAGATTCATTTCTATAATAATAAGTTCTCTTAACTGTTTATTACAACTTTTCAAGTGATTTAAGAAAAAACTTCTGAAATTAAGTGATCGTAAAATGAAAAGAAAGAAATATAGTTTTAAGCAAAATAACGAATGTTTTTTTGTTTAATTTATAGGAGCGAATAACAAACAACAAAATTCTCCCCGCTGCGCGGGGACATTCTCATGGCATGCTAAGCGCGTGGCTCGCTTCTCTTGCAAGCTTAAGCGCGCCTGGTGCACGCGACTATTGGTTCTCGCGCTGCGCGCTCGATAATGTATCTATCTCGCGCTACGCGAGATTGAACATTCTATTTTGTTAAAGCTCCTTCGGCTTTAAAGAACACATTCGAAAATGCGAACTTTGCTACATTATGTTCAACTTTATTATATTAAATGTGTATTATATTTATTTCTGCACCTCCTTTTTAATTCTTTTTTTGATTATTCCTTAATCAAGGTATTTTTACTCTATTATTTTTATCATTTAAAAAATACGAATTCTATTAAAATAAAAATGATTATTAAACATTTCACTGAAACTTGTGTCATTTTTCCATTAATTTAATTTGTTTATATTCAATGTAGATGTAATTTAGGCGAATAATGTTGGTTAAAAAAATGTTATTGTTTCTTGTATCATTTTTCCAAAATGTTTATTTTTTTACTATTAACAGGTTTTTGTAATCAGAGTTTATAACAAACTTGTAGATATTTTTTGGTTAAACAACTTTTAATTTTGTTCGTCTCTTGTGTCGTTTTTCCAAAAATTTATTTTTTCAATTTTTAATCTTATATTTTACGATTAAAATAAAATCTAATCGTCCTATCTAAAAATGATTAATACCAAATTTAAAGATCCTTTTAGGGTGAACAATTTTAGTCTGTTAATTTTAGTTCGAACTTTGTGTAATTTTTTGAAAAATTAAATTTTTAAATTTTGAATGCTATTTTTTAATGAAAACTACGTATCCTATCAAAAATTATTTATGACAAATTTGAATGAGTTTTCACTATTTTTTTCAAGAGCGACTTTCGTCTATTTTTTTCACAGCTTGTGTCGCTTGACCAAAACTTTAATTTTTTATTTTTAATGCCGTTTTTTACGAATAAAAAAAAAAAAATATGCGCCCTATCGAAAAGTGATTCAAGACAATTTTTTAGATCTTTTCCGGGCGCGCGATTTTAATTAATTCATTTTTTTCGTATCCTGCATAGTTTGAACGCAAAATAGAATTTAGGATTTTTCATTATTTTTTGTATGATCAAAATTTGAATTTTGAACTGTTTGACAAAGTTCAAAAAGTTGTCATGATAATATTTTCAAGCTTTCAAAAATCAACGCTTCTCTTCTCTCGACTTTTTTTCATATAATGCGTTTTTTAGCTTAAAATGTTCATTTTGGTTTGGTTTTTTGGATTTTAAAAATGCTATAACTCTGAAAATTTTTATTTTATCGAAAAAAGTCATAAGGATAAATTGTTCAAGTTTCCGAGTACTATAAATGACACAGACAAACCGACTGACTGACAGACACCTTCGTAAAAATCGTTTTTTTACTCAGGGGGTCTCAAAACGTGGAGGTTTGATAAAAACCGACAAAGTGAAGTTTTAAACAAAACCAATACCTTCTCATTAAGATGATAATGTAAAATTTAATCTTTTTTGTTTAATGCAAAATAATGTTTAGCTATTTTTGGCTTCATTTTTCGTATTTCAAGTGAAGTATTTACCACTTTTACAATAATAGATATGTAACCGATTAAAACTGACAAATGAAACTTAATTAAAATTGGTGGAATTGCTCTTTAAGTTTTTCAGTTTGAGAGGCACTGAAAAAATATCTTCATTAATATTTCAGTTTATTCGGAAGCTCAAGCTGTTAGATCTATTTCAGTATGAAAATCGATCATAAACACCATTTTGCCGATTTTCAGAAGACGCAAAACGTTCCTAAAATTCCAATTTTCAGTTTTAGTAAAACAAGTTGCTCCCAAAATATGTCAGAGCGAATTTAAGCGTGAAAATTGTTATTAAACAATATTATTACATTCCGAGAAAATAGAGGGGAATTTTTTTCCGAGTTGCACGTTTTTACAAGCTTGAATAGTAATTGAAAATCCATTTTTCGGTTTGTGAAAAAAGCTAGCTACCGAAATGTGACAGTGCTGATTTGATATGTGTAAAGTTTGTTGGGAAAAAGTAATCAAGTTAAGAGAAAATCCCTGATCTTTTTTTCGACAGAGAGGATGCGATTGGATGTAAGGTTTGACTTAGATTTTGTTATGCTTTTGGATTTTTTCATTGTTTTGCTTTCAGAATTAGAGATTTTTATAAATGTCCATTCTTGCAAATAATATGCGTGAACACAATATTCAGAAGCATAAAAAAATAAAAAAGGAACACAAGACAAATCATCAATAGGAAACAAAATTAAATGCAATGATTAATTTGGAATAAAAGATAATTTAATTGCATTGCTCATAGAAATTAATGATCAATCAGGGATAAATTTGGCTAGATTCTTTCTACGGCCCTGTAAACAAGTATGAGATCACCCACCCTCAACCTGGCTCCATCTGACACCCTTCCCTGTAATTAAATCATCATAGGCCCTCGATATTATCGACCCTTACATTTTAGATTAAAAAAGTCAGAAATGAAAAAAAAAACGCCTTTCAAAAAGTATTTTGTTCTTTTATTTATTGTATTATATTGAAAATTATTTCCTTATATAATGGGGGTAGTAATTTTATCCCCTCGACCTGCTTTTTCATCTAAACAGGTATAATATTATCTTATAAAAGCTTTTTGTACAAATCCGAAAAATATGTCTATTTACTATTTTACTTACACAAAATCAACCTATAATTACAACGCTACCCGATTTTCACGATTCTTTGAATTAATTAATTACAAAAATGTTTCTAAACTTTTTAATTAAATATTAGGCTGAATCAGTGTATTTAGTCCTTACGATGTCTCAGTCAAATCTTATGGACACAGAAATCGTATAAAGTTCTATCTTCCACAATTCTGAACATTTCTGTAAAATTCTATCCAACAAGAAGACGCATTACTTTCAGCAGAGCATAATGTAAGCAAATTAAAACTAAAAAAAAAAAAAGGAAATCATTCGCTCCAGAAATCACTCTTGAAAAGAAAACATCTTTCTGTACTCCCATACTCGTATCTTGCATCTTTTCGCGTAAGTTGTATTCATATAAGGTA
>JAAAKG020155033.1:0-30543 GCA_010014905.2 Druon quercuslanigerum | reverse complement strand
TCTGTACACTCCTCCAATTCACTCACCTCAAATTTCACCACAATTATCGAAACTCTCAGCAACCACAATTCCCGCTAATTTACACTTTCATACCGGAAACGGAAGTCAGGCAAGTTTCTATTAAATATTTGAATTTTTAATAGAAAATTTTATTTCTCGACTAGATTTAACAGAATTGTTGAATTTTCAAACAAACAGTTTCATTTTTATCCAAAAAAGATGGGTTTTCTACTGAAAACTTGAATTTTTACCTAAAAAAGATTTCAGTTTACTTTTCAACACTAAAAAATCGATTTTAAACTAGTCAATTTTCTACAAAATAACTGAATTTACAACTGAACAGTTAAATTTTCAAACGAAAAAGAAACATTTTTAACAAAATTGTTGAATTTTTAACCACACACTTACACTTTTATCTAAGAAAGATACAGTTTCTACTAAAATAGATCAATTTTTCAAATAAATCACAAATTTTGAAACAAAAAGTTGAGTTTTTACTAATAAAAGATTTTACCTTGACTTTTCAACATCAGAGTATGAGTTTTAAATAAGAACTAATTTTTCTACGAATTTACTTTAATGTTCAACAAAGTAGTTAAATTTTCAACCAAAAAGGAATAATTTTTAACATAATTGTTGAATTTTAACCAAACAGTTGTATTCTTATCAAAGAAAGAAGCAGTTTTTACTTAAGTAGATGATTTTTTAAATTAAAAAGACAAATTTTTAGCAACAAAAAAAAAACTTTCAATTATCATCTAAAAAAGATCTTAGTTCGCAACAATTGTAAGCAATATTATATCACTGGTTGGTCTATATTATTTTGTTAATAATAAATGAAGACAATTCTCTTCTCGAATCGCCCAGTAGAGTGGTTCGAAAAATAAACAATTTTTTTCAGGTTTTAATCAATCATTTTTCTGAAAAATAATTCTTATTTAGCAAAAACCCATCTAGAAAAAAACGCCAAGACTCAGGAGTCGAAATTGGATGTACAGCAAATTAAAAAAAATTGATTTTGACATTTAATGAAATAGTCAATATAACCTATGGATTAAGCATTTTTCTGAGCATATGTTGGCTTTCTGAATGAATAAATATGGCTGTCAGGCTTAAAAATATACCAGAAAAAAATGGACAAGAACCAGGAGTCGAAATTAGAATTACAATAATTTTCCATTTTTTTATTCCTAGGCCTTGTCGATTTTTTCTAGTCTATTTACACACTTACAAACTCCATAAATGTGGATGCTGAGTTTTTCCCATAATTGTGGTGAAATTTGGGTGAGTGTATTGTGGAAGTGTATGGAAGGGTTTGGATGAAAGAGATTGTTTGAGGGATTGTGAAATGGGAAAGGGGATAATGATATTTTGAGGATTGAGACAGATTTGTGTGACAGTTAAGGTTATTTTGGCTTGAGATTTGTGATAGGGTGGGAGGGCTGGGATGATCGGGTTAGTAGTAGCAGGTTTGAGTAGAGACGGAGAAAGACAAAATAGGACCCAGAACGCGACGATAGATAGAGGCAGGGAAGTATAGAAGGCGGGAACATTTGAAATGGAAATTGGATTCATGGATAGCAAAAAGTGTACCATCGAGGAAAAATCGGAATTAGAGCTGGAAGTGTTTAGTACACAAAAAGAGGAGATCAAAGAAAGAAAGGCAAGGGAGTAATATAAGAAAACAATAGAAAAGGAGAGGTTGAGAGAAAAAAGCGTGGGATCGATTGAGGCTTTCATCAAAAGGAAGAGAGGGGAGAGAGGAAGCAGTGAAGAGAAGGACGATTTAGATTTAAACTTCCAAAAATGTTCATATCGCCGCCGGAAAAGCAAAGTTTGATAGAGAAGGGTGAGAATAGTAAGGGGGCTGACGGAAACGGTGAGGAAACCGAACAACAGAGGAAAGAGGAAAGACTAAAAGAAATTTGCAAAGTCATGATGGAAGTAATGGCCATTTATGAAGAAAGGCAGGAAAAAAGGGAGAGGAATTAAGGCAAGAAATAATAAAGGATAATAATAAAAAGATAGAGGAGATGCAAGGTAGGATTAGAAAGATAGAAAGCTCGAACCGGGATCTTGATAGGGGCGTGAGTGAGAATACGGAGTAGGAAAGAATGAGAAAAATAGAAAAAAGAATAGAAAAAAAGAGATGGAAGAAAGAAAAAGAAACTTTGTGATAAAGGATATAAGATTAGAGGGGAAGGAGATGCAGGAAGGAGTGAAAGAAGTACTAAAAAGGACTGATGCAAAAGTAGAGATAGAGGAAGTGCGAAGTATAGGGAGGGAAGAGCGAAGAGGAGAGAGAATGGTATTAGTGAAACTAAATAAATGGAAACATAAGAGGGAAGTATTAGAAAAGAAGAGGATGTTATATAGGAGCTTGGAGAGAATAGAGGATAATTTGACATGGGTACAAAGGAGGATGCAATATAAGTTAAGCAAAATAGCGGAAGAGGAACGAAAAAAGGGAAGAAGAACATAGGTTAAATATGGGAGGATGCATATAGACGGAGTATAGTGGGATGGGATGAAGAAAGGGTAGAGTTAGTTAGAAATTAAGGGCAGGGAAACTAGGAGAGAAAGGATATGGAATTTATGAGAAATTTGACACAATGGGATATTGTAATAATGATGGAGACAAATTCAAAATGCAAAGACAAAGAACGAAGAGGGCAGATCAATGGAAGGAATGGTTACGGAAGTGAGAAATTAATGTATAACAGGGAAAGATAAGTAAGAGAGGAAAGAGCAAAAAGAAGGTGTCATAGTAGAAGAGGTAAAGATGGGAGGAGAGACGTGGAAGATAGTGGGGGTTTATGTGAATAGAAATATGCAGGAGAAAGCAGAGGAATTAAAAGAAATGATAGAAGGAAATGAAGAAGATATTAGACTTATAATAGGTGGGGATTTCAACGCGAGAACAAGAGATAGGGTACGAAGGGAATGGGGAGGGAAAGAAGTTGTTAAAGAGCTTGGAGGAGTTGGGATGGTTTATCTTAAACGGAAATATGGAGGGAGAGTAAGAAGGAGAATATACACGGTCAGGAGGAGAAAGGTGATCGGTAATTGATTATGAGATAGTAGATGATGAGGTAAGAGAGAAGGTCAAGAAATTAGAGGTAGGTGAGTATATTGATGCGGAACACTTTCCATCAATGGTGACATTAGAGGGAGAGGAAAGTAATATTAATATATATAAAAAGAAGGCAAAGATAAAGAGTGTAGGCAAAGGGGATTGGTCAAGGCAATGAAAAGAAAAGTTTAGAGAAAAGGTTAGAAATATCAAAATGGGAGAGGAAAATGTGGACGAGGAGATGGAAAAACTTATAGGAGAAGTAAAAAGAGGAGAAAAAGAAAGAGTATGTTGAGTTGTGTGATCAAAAGAAAGAGGAAGAGAATAAAAGGTTTGAGGAAGAGGCGGAGAAGTCTAGGACCGAAGAAGAGGTATGGAAGGTAGTAGATAGAGAAAGAAGAAGAAGAAAAAGAGTAAATCATGATATTGAAATGGTAGAATAGAAAACATATTTTTTGGATTTGCTAGGAGGAGTAGAGAGAAAAGTTAGGAAGGGAGGAAAATATGATAGAAAAAGAGGTGAGGAAGAGGATATAACAAGGGAAGAAATAGTCAAGGTGTTAGGAATAATGAAGGATGGAAATATGGAGGGACAGAACTAGAGGAATGGGCATGGATAATGTGTAGTCGAGTATGGAGAGGAGAGGGGTGACCAGACTTATGGAAAGAAGGAGAAGTGATACCAATAGTAAAGAAAGGCAAAGGAGAGGAGGTTAAAGATTATAGGGGTGTGACTTTGATGTCAACACTGTATATAATATATAAAAAAATAGAGCCATCGAATCAGGCAGGGTTTAGAAAAGGAATGGGGGTGATGGACAACATATATGTTCTGAACTATCTAGTAAATAAGAGGATTAAAAGGGAAAAAAGGAAAATGACAGCAATGTTCATGGACTTCAAGGCAGCGTTTGAATCATTAGACCGATGCGAAATAGAAAAAGTTATGGTGAAAAAGGGGATAAGAGAGGGATTAATAAAGAGTGTCGGAAATTTTTAAAGAGACAAAAAGCAGGGTAAAGATAGGAGATCAAGTAGGAGATAGTTTCTGGTTAGTGAGAGTAGTGAGGCAAGGATGTCCTCTGAGCCCGATTTTATTTAATATATTAATATCAGATTTGGAAGAAGAAATGAGAAAAGGTTGGGGAGGAGTTAGGATAGAAAAGGAAAAGATATATACACCGGCATACGCAAACTACATAGTGCTGATGGCAGAGGATGAAGAAGGGATGGCGGGCTTGATTACAGGATTCGAGAAATAATAGGATGGGAAAAAGCTGAATTGAACTGTAGAAAGGACAAAATTAATGAGGTTTGGAAAAGGAGGGGGGAGACAAAAAAATGGACGGGGAAATGGAAGTGTATAAACATAGAAGAAGTTTAAATATTTGGGATATATTTTGCAAAAGAATGGAAATCATAGAGTTCATATAAGAGAAAGGATTGTAGCGATCTGTTTTACCCTCGTTTAATTCCTGTCTCACCGGACGCTTCAGTCAGCCAGGGTTGGGGATTTTGAAGAAAATTAAAAACAGATCTTTGTTCTAGTGATATAATTAACAAAATATTTATTCTTCCTATAAAAATTACATATCTGAATTAAACTATTGTGAGTGTGACGAATGAGTGGAAGTGTGGTATGTAAGTGTGTGTGTGTGTGTGTGTGTGTGTGTGTGTGTGTGTGTGTGTGTGAGGTTCTACTGGATAATGTTAAATGTGCATGTTGAGTGATTCGCGGTAAACACATATTTTTGGTGTGGTTGTGTGCGTGTGTAATGCTTTGCGGTTGTTGCCATTGAACGGAAAGCGGAAGGAAAATGTATTTCTCTCTCTCTCTCTCTCTACTTATCCTGAAAGTTTACAATTTATTTCGCGTTAAGCATAAATATAGAAAACAAAACAATGGAGTTCGCGAGAAAACGGATTTGACACACAGTTTCTGTACTCGTTCGTTCCCCAAGTTTCCCCCTCTGCGGTAAATAAAACCGTAATGCGGTTAGAGGAGTTAACCTACGGAAAGAATGCGTAAGGGTCGGTTATGTGTAGGTCTCGCAGGGATAAATGTCAACCATAGGAGCGCCTATCGGTTGGTATTTGTGTCGGCTAATTTTACATCCTCAGAAACGCCTGATGGGTGTAAAAGAATTCCATTAGTTTTTTTATAATCTTTCTTACGGGTTTGAACAAAATGAGAGAAATCAGTTTCTTTTAATCGGAGAGATACGGAAAGGTAAGTCGGTTTTCGGTCGCAGGGAATCGGTTTTTAAAAGTTAGAATAATTCCTAACATCACTCAGTTTTCCTAATGGGTCAATAACGTCAGTCGCCCGTGGCAAGGAATAAACTTAGGAGGGCCTAATGTTTATTATTTGCCAGCGATTTTTGTTCAACCATGGGAGCACCCATCGATTATAGAAATCGCTCAGCGAAGACGGTATGAAGAATTTCGTGGAATGATAATCTTAGGAGCACCTAACGATTATAATTCCTACGACTTTGAGTTGGCAATGTCAGGAGCGCCTGAGCATTAACAACTCTCTGCTTTTCTGCCTACCATAGGAGCACCTATTGGTAGGGAGAGAAGCATGAGTCTGCCAGTCGGGAGCTCTCCGATCTCATCGGGAAGCCGCTCCCGGCTCGACTGCCCGAGTGGACGGTGTGCAGCTAGTTATGTAACCGTGGGCTGCAGTGTATGACGCTAGGACTATAGTGGGGGGAGAGAGTCACGCAGCGGTACCAGGTCTGACGTGCGTGTGCGATGCGTACCGCCCTGATTCTCTCTCGCCACAGGATAAAAAAAGCAGGGATAATGAAACAGATATGCGGAATCGGAAAAGAAGGTTAAAAAAAATAGAGAAGGAGAATGTAGTTATTTGATATGCTGGTATGTCCGGTATTAAGTTATGGGGCAGAGATATGGGGATGGAAAGAAAGGAAAGATATTGAGAGTTTATAACAAAGCTGAGGGAGGAAAAGGGAGGGGAGTTGGCGAGTCTGATGGAGGTAGAAGAGAGGAGAGGAAGGGCGATAGAGTTAACAAGATGGGAAGAAGAAGGAAGATTGAATGCTAGAGACATTGAAGACGGGACTGGAGTAAACTATGAAGAATTGAAAAAAAGGACAGGGAAAGACAATTAATAGAAAGATGGCGGATGATTAAGGAATCAAACTACAATAAATGGTATAAGATGATAAAAAAGGAAGGTTTACCAAAGCATTTAGAAAAGGGATGGGTAGAGAGAAGGTGGACCAGAATAGCAAGATTTAGATTGAGAAACGAGGTAAGAGAGGGGACGTATTGGGAAAAGGAAGAGAAAAGAAAGTGTAGAATATGTGAATGGGAGGAGGAAACATGGGAGCACGTATGGGAAGGATGGATTAGGAGAAGATTGGATGAAGGAGTTGGAGGATGCTAGGGCAGCGAATGAGAGTGAATGAAAGAATGCATGTGAAAAAATGGTAAATTGGAGGACAAAAAATGTGGAAGGACAAGGAAACGGAAGTTGCCTAGATTAGAAGCGCAAAAATGGTAAGTAATGGATATGTAATTGCATAAGTAGACTAAGATGCGTTTGCGTTCTCATACTCTCTCGCTCGCTTACACTTGCACTCTCGCTATCGACCGCTCGCTCGATTTAAGGAACTAGGTAGATATAAGACTTAATGTAAATAGTTGTAAATATTTGTAAATATGAAGATATATAAAGAAGACCAATACTATCGTCACAAAAATTGAGTAGTTGCATTTTAAGTTAAATTTGCTAAAGTTAAAGTTACTCTTTTACCATACAACATGAATATTTAAACAAAAAGGTACGCATTTCAATTTCAGATAAATAGTTTAATTTAAATCAAAATATATTATTCCACAATAAAAATGTTAATTTACTACGAAATAGTTGAATTTATGGTTTAAAAATATAATTTTTGAACCAAAAATGAAATGGTTAAACTTTTACCTTAAACACTCATTTTCAATATAAACACATTTTCTAACAAAAGTGGAAAAACTAACTTTTTCGGATAAAAAAATTAATTTTCCGAAAAAAAGGAATTTGCAACAAATTGGTTACATTTTCAAAAACTGGAATGAAACTTTTGAGAGAAAAATTGTTTTTTCACAAAAACAAAATAACTTTTACCAAAATCGTTGAATTTTAAGATAAAAATTTTATTTTCAAAAACGAAATCATCAACCAGTTATATTGAATGAAAAATGACGAGTTTTTGACAAAATAGTTGAATCCGGAACCGAAATCATAAATTTTTGACAAACAAGATTAACGTTATAACAAAAAAGACCAATGTTCAACAAAAAAGTTCATTTACGACCAAATAGCTGAGTCAGAGACTCATAAGGGATACTTTTTCTACCAAAAGTAGAATAATTAAATTTGGTTAAGATAAAGAAATTAATTTTAAAAAAAACTAATTTTCTACAAAATAGTTATATATTTAGTTATATTACTTACAAGATAGTTATATTTTCCGGAATAGCTCCATTTTTAACTAAAAAAAAATATATATATAAGTGGCACGATGTTCGTGGGGGCTACAGCGCAGCCTGTGAACCCACTCTATCTGCTTGCGGGTGCGATTCCCGCCTCGCACTCTGGAAGAGCCTCGGTGGCCCATATGGAGAACACTAGTCTAGCAAGGGAGTTGTTCATCTCCGGAGAGTTGTGGGACCGGTACCTCTACAGCAAAAGGTTCTCTAAGTACTTAAGGCTATTGCTCTTGGTTGTTCGGGACCCACCTTAAACTGTAGGTCCCCCTCCCACCACCAAGTAAGTGTATGTGGGGGGAGGTGTGTTAAGGAATAAGGAAGAAGGTGCAAGAAAAATGTAAACCCTTAGGGGACACATAAATCAAGTTTTCAGATAAAATTAAAATAAAAACAAATTTTCAACAAAAAAAGCAAATTGTCAACCATTTTTATCCAATGAAAACTGACGATTTTTTGATAAAATACTTGTATCCTCAACCAAAATGATGATTTTTTAAAGATCAAGATTAATATGTATATTATAATCAAAAACGAAACAGTACATTTGCAACCACTTCGTTTAAATTCCTACAAACAATAAACAAAGTTTCAACAAAATATTAGCATTTTCCATTAAATAGTTTAATTTCATACCAACAATATGAATCTTCAACAAAGTATAAATTTTTAAACAAAAGGAAAAATTTGCTACAAAAAATTAATTAAAGACTAAATAGGTGAATTTTTAATTATGACCATGTATGTTTAATAAAAAAATGCGTTTTTAACAATTTCATGAAAATTCAACGATTTTCAAAATTTGGCATTGGTTTGAAATTCGGAAACCAAATTAGAATTCAGCGGGGTTGTATAAGGAAAGTGCCTACTCTATAAGAGCCAGAACAAGCAGGCAGCAGAGAAAGAGAAGTGACAAGAACAACCGTGGGCAGGCATCCGATAAAGGACGAACGATGCTTTATGACCCGGGGAAGCATCAACACCCAGGTTTTTCCCAAGTCTAAAGGTCTGACTGAAATGGATGAAGAGCTTCGTGGACAATTTTCCGAAGAATCCGCTTGTCACGCACATCTTGGACTACGCCAAGCTTCCCGACGACCGTTCCTTGAGTCACGCACGCCTCGCGGCCACCAGAGCACAACCCTACCTTCTCTCTCTCTATCTCCACACCGTACCCGTTTCCCGAGAGAAACGGTTCCAGGAGACGACATTATGAGCCAAAAAGAAACCATCCCTTGCATCCTGGTGCCGTCCTGACCTTTTCCTTGCTTACCGCTTTTTTTTTAATGATTCTAGGGACCGGCCTGAGCATTCCAGCGCACCCACTTTTTTATGTTCTTCTTGCTCTACCGCGCCACCAGCTTTTCTCCGCTTTCCCATCACTAGTATCACACACATCGCAGCTACACGCAGTGCTTGTCAACCACGGACACACTACACTTAACCCGAATCTGTCGACGACAAGCAGATACAAATACACGTTCGCACACATGCACACGTTTTAATTTTTGATTGTTTGGGGAAGCATTTAATTCAAGAAAGTTTCTCATCTAAATGTTGTCAAACCTGCCCCGGTCAACATTATACTATGTTGCATTGGCCCTCTATCAAAGTTCCATGCCGTGAATCTGGAAATGCAGCTATTTCTTCAACGTCTAATTTACATGTAAATAGTACCCAGTTTACACCTTTAATATCTTATCTGTATTTATCTCGAGCACTTCTCGATCAAGGCACTCAAGCGTCGTTTATGTCTGAGTCACTTTCTCGGAAGCTCAAACTAAAACGACTTCGTGCCGTCATCACAGTAGGGGGCATCTGTGACCAGCGTACAAAAACCTCTCAACTTTTGGTAACTGTTAGGGTGGCATCGTTCGTTAACCCTCAGACTAGTTTTTATGTACAGACTTATTTTACCGAAGCGTACACCTTACAACGCCCCTAGTCGTATATAGACAGACGATTGGCTCCACGTTCAGGGGCTAGAATTGGCAGATCTACTTATCGAGCAGGGTGGCTCGATTGATTTGATTTTAGGTGCAGAGGATTACTCACACGTCATTGAGAAAGGAGTCCGAAGGGGTTCTTTGTGAACTCTTACAGCTCAGCATATATCGTTGGGCTGGATCTTATCTGGTCTCTTTTCAGAGGAATCTTCTTTATCTACTCAAAAGATTATTTGACTAAAATGTACGGTTGATCGCGAATTGTTATATTTGCTGCGTCGATTTTTTGTACAGGATGATCTTCTGACTGTATCTCCTAAGTTCAACCTTGATGAGGAGTGTGAGAAACTTTTTCTCTGAAATTATCAGCGTTCAAAAGATGGTCACTACGTTGTTCGACGTCCAATCAAGGATCGGACGATGAATTTATGAGATTCTCATTCTGCTGGGTTATATGTAAGATGTACTTTGTGTCCAACCCTGATGAATTACAGTCTACAAAGGGTTTTTTTCCGCATCCCTGTGTCATCAAGGAAACCAGTTGCAGTAAAAAATTGAGACCGGTCTTTAATGCTTCTCAGCAAAATGATTTGGGTATTTCTCTCAATTAGCTCGTCCATTCGAGGCCTAAACTCCTAAGTGAAACTTACAGACTTCATATTTCGTTAGAGATGTTACCCGATCGTCATTACAGCGGACATGGGAAAGATATTTCGACGTATTTGGATTCATCCCGAAGATCGAACTTACCAGAAGATACTTTAGAGGTCACACCCTGACGAAGAGATCCTGACATACTGTCTAATGACCGTAACTTTCGGTATTGCTTCTTCGCTTTACTTGGCGATCCGCACCTTACATCAGTTGTGAAACTGAGATACCAACGTAAAAAAGCGTTTTCTTCGATATAGCCAGTCTCTTTGATCCGCTTGGATGGCTTGCCTCAGTCATAGTTAAAGCTCAAATATTCATGAAGAGTATGTTGAAACTTAAAATAGACTGGGATTAGCCGCTGCCTGCTGATCATATTGTTATATGAAGGATGAACAGGAACGAGCTTTTTGAACTCTCATCGTTCAGCATGCCTCGTTAGTTAGGATGTTCTTCGTACTTGTCTGGCTGCGAACTTCACGACTCTGGAGGTGCGTCGGGGAAGGCTATCGGTGCGGTTGTCTAACTGAGGATCCTACTTCCTGTGGATGAGATAAGAGTCAAGACCGCGAATGGACCACAGCATCTAGGCGTAAGAAAACGCGGATTTGCAGAGGCTCCCACCCACACAATCTGAAGCCTCAGCAAATCGCGAAGATATAAAAAGAGGATTCTGTGTCCAAAATGGTATTAGGGAGCTCGCAGAGCGAGCGAGAGGGATCAAGAGTGTTCTTGAGGCAGGGAAAGCAGTCCAACTCCTGAAGACGGGTTTCGCTCAACTCGTAGATTTTTGTACGTGGGAAAGGACTAGAAGGTACATCCTTCGAAATCTTAGTACAAATACTAGAATCGCTTAGGCCCTCCACTTCTCATCGAGTGCATTTTAGAAAGAGGCGAATTATCCTGAGCGTAGACTCCATTAGAGAGAGAGAAAAGAGAGAGAACGAGAGAGAGAAAGAAGAAGCGTATTATCCTGAGTATAGACTCCATTTAAAAGAGATAGAAAGATAGATAGAGAGAGAGAGAGAGAGAGAGAGAGAGAGAGAGAGAGAGAACATAGAAGAAAATATTTTGTACTGAAAGATTGCCTATGAAACAGAGAGAAATTGTAAGCTTGTACCAAATTACTGCGATCAAGGAAAGTAATTATAGAAAGAACCAAAACGAGTAACTTTAAATTTTAAGTCTGAATGAAAAACTCAATCACTAAATTTCACTTTATCTGCAGCGGAGGCGAACAGATTAGAAGGTCCAACCTTCGAAGTCGAGTACCTAACCTGCTTAATCGAGCTCTAAAAAAAGGAAGTTATTTGATTTATGTAAAAAGTAGAGAATAGAATAAACAGGGACGTTAATTTTCTTAGGTTTGGAAATATAGATATACATGTATTTTCATAAATATAAAATAAGACTTGTTCGATTAGAGTGAGTAGGATGTATTTAGACTTTTATAAAATAAAATTGTAAAACTTCTATACAAAGAAAGAAAGACAATAAATTCTTCACTTCTCCTCCCGTGCGTACCCATTTTCATAAAAATATGAAATAGAATATCTTAGACTGGTTGAGATTTCTTAAAGCTCACCGGCAAGCTAGTGAATAAAAAAGTAGATTAAAAATTAAGGTTTTAAGTTGAAACTCAACGTCTCTCTTCACAATTAGAAATTAGACAATTCCTGCCTTACTGACACCTCACCGAAGTCTCTCAGTAACTTATTCAAACGAGAGTTATATTCAATATGATCCGTGCAGAAAATTGAAAACATATTGCAAATGTCTGTTTAATAACAGCAAAATATATTCGCAAAAAAAGAGATTATTTAAAGGATAGTTTTCTCTAATGTTTATTTATGACTTTTTAAATTACTAAGACGGCGAAGCAAAGTTAAAGATTCTAGAAAAAACCACAACTTTCTAGTACTTATCTAACAGAAGATTGTTAAAACAATATTTTTGTTAACTTTCATTTATTGTTAATTCACTGAGTGAAAAAAGAATAGAAAGGTATAAATTATCGAAAAACGCAACTAGCAGGCATTAATATAGATGAAGATAGTCATGAACAACAATAATATCAGGTAAAATCGCAACATTCTACCATTAAGCAAAGAAAATATTACTAATAATATTAAGAAATTGTTTAAACAAATGGAAAATGTGTGAAAAAACCGGGACTTTCTAACTCTATGCTATCATAAAAAGTCTAAAGACAGTAATAAGTTGTTTAAGCAACTTACGTAAAGATCTAATTATCAGTATGAAATGGTTTATGTAAAAGAAACAAATTCAACGAAAAATACCACAAAAAATTATAATTAGCGTTGAAATCTCGAAAAAAACAATTTTTTCATTCAAGGGTTTTTTGGAATCCTATAAAACAGACTTATGGGTGTGATATTTAACAAGTGGTATTTTATTTAGATTCATCGGCTAATTTTGACGAGAAATGTTGAATTCCAACCTGATTCAGCTAATATTGAAGGTACTCTCAAAAAAAAAAAACATATTTTTTCCTACGGTATTCATAAAAATTCGAAGAAAAAATTTTCAATGAATTTTTGGACCACCCTACTGTTTTGCACAACCGGATTGATACTTTTAGACAAAAAACATCGAATGAGCGATGACATTTTCGAACAATTGGTACCATTGAAAAAATATGAAATTTTATGGAAAGCCTTAAGTAGGCTGCAGCATGATTTCTAAACTTAATAATACTTTAAATTTTTAAAGGGATAAAGTTTTATTCAAAAAACTTCGCGTTTTTCAAAACATATGTGTTGTCATGGAAAAACAAAAGAAAGTTTAATCAATATTTGGTTAAAGTTTATCCTCTAAAGCTAATTTTTGTTGCAGCTAATCTTTCATCGGAAATCGATGTAAAGTTTATCTTCTGCTTTTTCTGAGTTATAGGCCAATTCAGAATTTTTTCAAATTACTTTATCTAACAGTAGATATAATTTTCAGTTTTATTAAAAATTTCAGTGAAATGTACCTAATTCTTAAGATTATTTTGGACATTCAAATGATGTATTGAATATTTAATAAAAAATAGCAACGGCAAGATAACGCGTTACTTTTTGCAATAATGGTAATGCGTTACTTTTTTCAAAAAGTAACGGTAACGCGTTGCAAATTTTTAGCCAGTAACGGTAAGGATAACACATAACATTTAGACAGTAACGTAACAAACATGCATATCTTGAAACAAACGAAAAGGCAGCAAAAATTCTACGTTTACAGTATTGAAGGCTACGCCGTAAAGCGAGATCACTGTATTTTCTCTTTATCAAATAATCATCTAAATATATTGTAAAAATCACTCCATTTTTTTGTTAGTTTTATTACTATTATTGTAAATCTCATGAATGCGTTCTGTAATAATGTCTTTAACTGATTGAAGCGGGTAGTCATTATGTCCTAAAGTTGTTTTTAATTGATTTAAATCTACTTTTTTAAATTAGAAATCACTTAATTTAAGACATCTACCTACTCAACCTTTTATTAAACCAATTTCGTTACAAAATAAATTGTGTGAATTATATTTTAAGCATCTACCAAACCGAGATGGGTTTTTTGTACCAATTTTTTAATAAATCGCCATTTGGCGTTTTTATCATTTGTTAATCAAGATAGTAAATAACATTATAAAGCTCGCATTAATGGATGAATTTGATACAATCTTCAATACTATAAAATGTCTTTAAGAAAACTTCAACCTTGTCGGCAGAAAAAATAGCTGACATGTCACCGACATAACGTTTGTATAAAATAGATGTGAAATCTAATAATTGTAGAGCTATTTTTTTAATATCTTGTCAAACCAAATCAGAAACAACTGTATATAAAGAGAACCCATGAGGCAATCCGAGGTTTCTTTATAAAATGTATTACATTTTTTTTGAAGTTATGATTTAAATTAACTTTTTTTTAAAACAATCTAAAGCAAGATCTAGGCGGATGGTGACACACATTGACACAACATCTAAAGAAACTATTGAATTAAGATGGAAATTAGATTTCCTACCTATTTTATACAAACATTATGCCGATTACATTTCATCTATTGTTCCTACCAACAAGATTGTAGTTTTCTTCAATGTATTTAATAGTATTGAAGATTGTATACTATTCACCAATGAATTCGACGTCAAAAATCTTATTAACTATATATAAAAACTGCAAAATGGTGATTTATTACCAAATTGGTATAAAAAAACCTTCTTGGTCTGGTAGATACTTAAACTATAACTCACACATTTTATTTTGTCACAAAATTGGTTAATTAAAAGAATTCGTAGATAGTGTATTAAATTAGATACTATCCAATTCAGAAAACAAAATTTTAATCAAGTAGAAACAACTTTAGTACAGAATGAAAATCCGCTTGGATTAGCTAACGACATTATTAGGGAAAGCATTCATGAGATTCGTAATAACAGATAATTATTTGTTAAAGAAAAAAGACAGTGATTCTATTGGCAATTTATCTAATGTTATTTATGTAATAAAATGTAAATGTTGTTTGTTAATTTCTGTTCGTTCTTCCTAACTTACGATAAAGTTCCTTTCTTATTTTAAAAAATGTATTCTTTAATTGGTTGAAGTCTCTTAAAACTTTTTGAGACCAAATGACATCGTGTTTATGTTCTTTTGCTGTCTTATTTTTACGTTTCGATTTTAATCTTATGTTTGATTAATTGACAGAACTAAAACTCAGGTAAAAAAATGTATATCAATTTATGAACGTATTAATCATGATTGTTCACTTTAAAATTAATAATTGTACAAATATAATTATTTAGGCTTACACATTTTGAAAAGGGTACTCATTCTACCGAAACGTCAAGGAAAACGTCAAGGAAATAAATTCTGAGTTTTAACTGGAATTTTTTTTACCCATTTAGTAAACATATCAAAAAATAATAGAATGTCCATGGTTCTTTAATTATCCTTTTTCTCATTAAACCTGTTTGATTATTTACTTTCGGTTTAATTCTCTGACAAATTTCGCTTTCTTGTACAAACATTTTCTCAATTATAACTTGATCTTATAATGCTTTTGGTATCTTAATTTTTACAGGATGCCATCTAAAGTTAAACTTGATTTTAAAAGGTCGGGTCTATAAAAATACAATACATTCAGGTTACCAGTGAACACGTGCATTACGCCAAAACCTAGAATGCATAACGGTGCGTTGGACAAATGGCAGACTGTGCACAGACTACGCACGTGGTGTACGAACCATTGCCTAGAACAATGACTCATCTGTGAATACTATGTTTGAGCAGTCACGTTGCATATTTTCGTCCGCCCATGACAGCCACTTTTTAATGTGTTCCGGTTTCAAGAAAGGTTACAGAACCGTGCTCCTCCATCCATAGCTAGTAGATGTCAACGGCGTTGTATCATCTGTAGCCATTTAGACAAAACCTTTGCACTCGCCGCAAATTATAGGTGGGGTGTTTCTCAAAAACCTTGATAATCATCTTGTCACTTGCGTATCATCCTTGTCTGGAAAATTGTCAACGTTTCCTACCTCTTTATAACTCTTCACCCACGTCCTTACAAAGTCCTTTGACTTTCTCATATAGTGTGCAGCTGCGCAAGCAACACTCATTGCACAATTCATTTTGCTCTTGTCTCAAAATAAATGATACTGGACCAAACCTTACAGCGTATCTTAGACTAACGTTTCCCGAGTCCCATATCATTAGATAATTTCTTAAATTCTTTGATTTTTGTGGTTTGGTTTTGCTGCTCACGTTCATTTGCGCTCGCTTGTGCGTCGTTTTCCCTTCTAACTTCACCTTATTACTTATACAATGAAGGTTTTATATTCACAGGAGAAAATTGAAATGATTCTCATTTATAGAGAAAAGTGGCAGGAATATCGAGCAAGCTGTCATTTTTCGCCAATGCAACGCCAACTGGCGCGAATCAAAAGAATATTTTCAAATAAAAATTACGTATTTTTTATGGAGAATCTGAATCTGCAATCATTTTACGGGGTCACTTTTCCCCTTTAGCTTTTCTGATTTTTTTTCATTAAATGCGTATTTCTTGAGATATTACGATGTCTTAAGATAAAATAATCACCCTGTATAATTTCATAATCGTACTTTATATAAATATCCCTCTGAATACGGCTTAAACTTTCTTATTGCACAAACTACTGCTAAACATTCTTTTCCTGAAGGAGAGTATTGCCGTTCTGCGCCATTTAAACCTCTCCTTGTAGATACTATTACGAAATTTCCACCGTTTATATTTTGCGTTATTAGAGCTCCTAATCCTGCATCGCTAGCATCGATTTCAAGTTGAAATGGACTTCCAAAATTAGGGCAGGCTAAAATTGGTACTGTTCTTAGTAAGTGTTTAACAGTCCTGAATCGCTGTTTTTTTAGTCTATTCCCACATTACTTCCCATACCAAGAATCCATTCATATTGATCGTTGTATTTTTTTTTACTATTTTAAGTCTTGGAAAATTTAAAACCGGTTCAAGTTTATCCTTATTTACTTGTAAACCTTTTTCATCAACTTTAAATTCCAAATATTTTATTTCGCCTCATTAAATTTCGCGTTTACCAGACCCTATCGTTAGAACTGCATCCTTCATTTTATATAACTCGATTTCTAAATATTTTAAATGTTCTTCAAAATTTTTCGAGACTCTATTTATGAAGTCTATGTATCGAAATAGTGCAGAGTTCATTATAGTGTCTTTATTTTGTCTATCAGGCGCTCGAGTGTAGCAGGAGCATTTGTTATTCCAAACTCCATGCTCCTGAACTGATACATTACTTTGCCTGGAACTATAAACGCTGCTATTGGTTTAGATTCCTCGTTCAACGGTATCTGATAATATGCTGAACGGAGATCTATTTTCGACATGTATTTTGTTGATCACAGTGCATCCAATATTTTCAACATTATAGAAATTGGGTATAAATCTTTTTTAGTTATATTATTAATTTTCCTAAAATCCCAAGAAATCTGTATTTCCGATTAGGTTTTATAATCATGACTATGCGGTTCGTACAATTCCTATTAGATTGTTCTCTAATTCTATTCTTTCAAAAGTCTACCTACTTTACGGCTAATTAAGTGTACCGGTTTCAATTATATTGCCTGATGTAATACTTTTTCTTTAAAATAAGTTTTCTAATTGTACGTGTTGCGCTTCATTTAATTCAACTATTCCTTCCGAAATTTTTTACGTGTGTAATGTTATTATTTATTACCGAATTATTTTTCAAATATAATAGAATCATTTTTTTCTGTTTTATTGATTATTGCCTTCAATTTAGAATCCTTTTTCTCTTTATCGGATTCAGATGTGCCATTCAATTCTTTCTCTAATGTCCCGTCTTTATTTTTCGTATGTAAATTTTTTTTTCGCTCTCTATTTTATTCCTATCCTTATTTGTTTACCTATTTTCTCTCTCTTTATTTTGACTAGCTGGCTTATCTTATCTCTCGACGCCCACTGATATATTTCACATTTCAACGACCATCGTTTTAATCCTCAAGCGTGGTTTGGAATTCAAGCTTTCCGTTTTTTTGAGAATAAGTAAGCCCACTTATCCTCGAAAATTGCAGAGTTACAATCTGAAACCCGCACTTGCAGTGAATTTATTTTTAACCTTTCTTTTATATATTAAATAATAGTATATTTTTTACTTTGGTTGCTCGTCAGAAATAATAATAGAGTTATGCTTTCTCTAGAGTTTTTGAGTTGCAATTTTACAATGAGTTTTTAGACTTAGGATTTTTTAAATGTTTGGTATTCCACGTAAACTTCAACAATTGGGGGAGAGGAGCGGACGACCAATGACGAGCTCGATCCACTCTTCTCACCACTGGAACGCGCGCGAGGTCTTTCGGCGACTGGGAACTGCCAAAAATCGGCATTAGATTTTCAGTACTTTCGACCGAGAAACCCATCGCATCTTAGAGAACGATACACTACGACAAACATTTCCTACAAATTATACAACTGATTTTCCATCATTAAATTCATTCTTGTTCTTTTTCAATTTAGGCTTAATTACTACCAGTTTTTTAACCCTTTTATTTTTGCAAATATCAAATTTATAGTTAGATTTCTTAGCATCTAGACAACATGCTTAGAAGTCATACAGGATCCCGGATTTTCCAGCTCCGACGGTGCCGTTAGTAAAGTGTCCACCAGATTTTCATTAATAGTGCGGCACTGTTAGAAAATCTGGCGGACGAATCGCATGTCGTTTCTCAGTAGTGCTTGGCGCCATCGCGATTTTCTTCCTCGTTTGTTCACTTAGGAATTGCGGTTGCTAGTCGCCGGAATGCCGACCGAACGAGCTAAGAAAGGGCTCGATTCGGGAGTTGTTACCCTGTGGTTGTGACTTGCGAACGAGTCTTTTCCGTTTTTCTTTGTTTGGGTACGGATCGCGATACTTTCGATTTTTAATCCCTTCACGCAGCTGCTTTACTTTTTTAAAGCTTTTTTTCAATCGCGATGTCGGATCGGTTTTAGCTATACATGTTTTCGTTAAATCAATCTATGCCCTCAGGTGATCTGAATCCAGCTTGGAATGACAAGGTCGTCTGTCAGAGTCCCTATAAGTGTCCCAAAAAACCCGGAAGCGTTTAAATCACAAGCAGAGGAATAATTAAAAAATAACAGCCACACTTTCCGTAGTCGTGAAGTCGCCAAGTTCCAGTCTGGTTTTTCCACTGTATGCAGATTGCCGGTAAAATTTTCTCGGTCCGGAATACAACCCAGAATGTCCAGCCTACTATTTTTACGGAATTCCAAAAGAATGAATCCCGGAATTTTAAACCGAATTTCTCCCCTCTCGCTCCCCCCGTGCCTATCTGGGGATATTCACAATCCCGGCACTCACTGAGCCCCCGATTGAAAATCTCCCCTCGGCGACGAAACTTTATCGCCGGCTGGAAACGAATTTCGAAAATCCGGACAGGGAGCTTTCGCTCATACAAGTAGTTCTCATACAAGTTCTCTCCCTCACCACGCAAGGTGACGGTCAGGCGTGCTTTGTTTTAATTAAAAAATAAATTAATCCAAATTTTGAAATTATAAATAATTTCAAGCTTTTATTACCGGTCATACGATCATTGATTATAAAAGTGAGTTTACAGCAAGGACATTTCGTCAACACTTTTTTTTCCTTCTGAAGGTTACAAATTTTATCTAAAAATAATGTTATAAAGATGTAAAAATAATGTCTGATTGGCAAATTTATAAACGCAGGCAGACATTATTTTTACGTATTTATAACATTATTTTTAGATAAAATTTGGTCCCTGAAGTAGGCAAAAAAGATTTGACGAAATGCCGTTGCTGTAAACTCACTTTTAGAATAAAGGATCGTATGACCGATAATAATAGCTTAAAATTAATTAAAATTTTCAAAGTTGGATTAAATTATTTCTGAAGGACGATCGATGAAGACTTCTTTTTGTTCGTTAAACCCTTAATTATATTTTAAATTAACAAATATTTTCCCTCAACCTTTACCAATCTTCCCCCTAAGGAATGGATCAATTTGGCGGCCCAAAGTTGGGGATCAGAATTTTTTTCGCTTAGTTTTACTTTTCTGATTTTTTATGATTAAAAGTCGAACCTACACTTTGAAGAGGCAAGGCTCCACACTCCACCCGTAAAGAAACGCGGTAGACCTTCCAAGTCAATTAAAGACAACTTGGTTTCCGGGTATAACCAGCAAAACTTGATGGTGCCCTTAAATAATTCTCGCGAACCTATTGTAACGCAATCTCAAAGATTGCGATCTTTTTCGATTGAGACAATGTCGGAATACGACTTCTTACGATTTCCACTAGTCCAATATTCACACCCGCTGAATAGTTTACCCTGTCAGAATGATTAGATCGAGAAAAATAATCAACCCTTTCAGGACGATCAATTTGAGAAAAATATCCAAAAACCCTTAAAACGGTCAAATTGAGCAAAATATTTAACCCCTGTTTAATATTCGAGCCGTTCATAACGCTCAGATGGAGCAAAATATCCAAAGCTCTCAAAATGGTTTAAACGAGCAAAATATTCAACCCGTGTTTTGAATATTCCACCCGTTTGGAACGCACGGATTGAGCAAAATATTCAACCCCCTATTAAATATTCCTTCTGTTCATAACGCTAGGATTGAGCAAAATATTCAACCCTTGCAAAACGGTTTTGCTTATGGAACAATTACAATTCCTAAAAAATGCGCAAGTCTCAAAACTCTCATATTTGCACCAACGAACCCGAACGCTCAGTGACTGTTGGGGAGTGGTGCGTGTGTTGAGATCCCCGGAATCACATCGACCTACCTTCGCCGGTTTGGACCACGAAGATCCTAACACCTTTTTAGCCGAATGCGTTACTTATTTTACGAAATCGTCGATAGTCCCCCGACAATGGATTCGGTTAGCAGAAAAATCTTTCACCGATTCGGCCCCAAAATGGTGGGAGTTGTAAAAAATTTATCCCTTCTCTGGCAAAAATTCTGCGACCGGCTGTCACAACGATACGCCAGAATTTTCCTGCAGCAAGAATATTTATTAGCGTTGAGGTTGCGTCCAGAATCTCCCGAATCCGATTTTGCAGCTGAGGCTGACGACCTGGAGGCAAATCTGCGAAGAAAAACGAAAGAGGCAACGAGGAAATCTAGCACGCCCGCCGTCAAGTCAACCTCCACTCTTACCGCCGACACTCCCCCCCCAACTGACCTGTTCCGCTTTGTCAACACTGCCCTGGGTCGCACTGGCACTGCTTTTGCCCCATACTGCAACCGAGTTAGTCAAAAAAGGGGCGGAAAACTACCGCCCGCGGGGGCCAAAGGCTTCCCCCGCTTTCAACCCATTCCAGTCTAAAACGCGTTCTTCGTGTCATATTAGACGTCCAGGAAATAGTAGCGGAAATCGACACCCAGGTGTCGGAAAATTCGATACGTCACTCGATCTTACCAGATTTCCAGTTTGTTCATTACGACCCGGTCCACCATACGCTAAATTAGGCACGGTTAATTCTTTCATGAAGCTCGATGTCCAATAGATCTCGAAATCTTCGTAAAAACTTGCTGCGCCTCAACTACCTCACGCCAGTATGCAATGTGAATTCTGGTTCCGTCTCATCTAATTGCTGTTTAGAGTAGCATTTTGAGAGATTTTCCTTTTATAGAATTTACGATCTTGAAAGAAATATCCATCACAAGCTTTGTGTTTAGTGTCTTACTAGCCAACACTGGTTGATGAATTATGCAGTGGTATCTAATGAAGTTTGGAAAGTCTTCATCGTTATGACAAAGAGCTATAAAACCATTATGAATACCTACCATAGCAGGATCCCCATCAGTTGTTATTGATACGAGTTTATACAAAGGTAGCTTAATCTTGCTAATATATCCTTTGAATTTCGTGAATATATCAATACCGCGAGTCTTTCCTTTGCAGGAAATCATACTTAGTAGTTCTTCCTTCGTCGAGAAATCTTCAAAAACCATTCGAATAAATATAAGTAATTGTGATATCCGCCCCTTCCTCGCATCCCACGCACTTCGCCTTCGCGGGCTTCGTCGATTTTGCCCGGATTCCACATCGGATACCTAAGCTATGGTTTCAGTTTGTAAAGACATTTTTTATACACCCTGTATGTATACATTAAATCACACAAAGTTTGCGTTGCCGCGATTGACTCGACCCGCGATCGACCGGTTGGCTTCCAGATATCCCTTAAAATAAGTAGAATTTTCACAACAGTTTGACAATAACCTAAACATAAAAAAAGTAAGTAAATTTTAAGCCAAGAAATGTAAATTTCTTAACAAAAAGATCATTTATAACAAGAAAGTGTCATAGCCTATGCATTTCAATAAAAAAAGATGAAAGAAAAAAAAGAATTTTAAAACAAAAAAAACGAATTCTCAACCAATAAAGATTTCTCATTCCAGAAACAATTCAAACTGTCTTTCAGTTGTTCAACCTTCAAGCCAAATGACAAAATTTCGCTACAAAACTTTAATTTTCCAACAAACAATCTGACTTTTCAGCAAAAAATGAATTTTCCATGAATCTCATGCATTTTTACAGAACAGAAATGAACTTTTAAACCAAGAAAATTAATTTAAAAAAAAATAATAATTTTCAATTAAATAAAATGAATATTATGAAATGAAAAAGTTATATTTTCAGTTCAAAAATTATTTTAAACAAAAAAGGCTTTAGCACTGCAAGTTCAGTCTTTGCAACCAAAGACATAAGCCACACATATAAAAGATCTACAAATAAACGATGATTTCTTAAAAAAGTATAGAAATCAAGTCTTTCAATACTCGAGCAAAAATGAATAATTTTTATTTCAAAAGTTGCCTCTTCACTTAAAAAAATAATCAAATTTCTACTAAAATAGATGAATTTTTATATAAAAGTTTTTTTTTAATATTAGAATTTAAACAATTGTAAAAAATTATCTCAAGTATATTTTAGAAAGCTTTAAACATTAATTACTCGTAGCCTTTAAAATTTAATATTGTTGAACTTGATATTTAAAAAATGTTAGAAATCCGGAATTTTTCTTTTTAAACTTTAATAATAATTTTTGAAGTGCTTAAAAATTTCAGTAAATCTTTTAAAATACCGTAAAATCTTTAAGAATATTTGAAACACCTTCAAAATCCTTAACTCTGTTAAAAATATTTGAAAATCTTTTGAGATCCCTCAATTCCTGTAAATAAATTGTTTGAAATGCAATTAAATATTATAAAATCCGTTTAAATTTCTTGAAATTACTTTAAATTCCCATCAATTTATTGAAATCCTTTAAAATCTTATAAAATTTGTCAAAAATTGTTTAAAATATTTGTAAATCTTGGGAATCCTCTGAAATCCCTTGCAATTTTTTTTCAATATCATAAAATCTTATGTATCATACGAAAGTTCTATCAAATCTTAGGAAATTCTTTCAAACCACATATTCACCTGAATAGTTGAAATTAACTTTTATTCTTTGAAATTCTACAAAACCCCTGACTTTTTGTAAAATTCTTTGCAATTTAGAAAAATTCCTATAAAAGGTTTATAATCTTTCATATTTACTGAAATATTTTTAAAATCATTTAAAATCATCACAAAATATTCAATATATAACTATTTTATTAAAAATTAAGTTTTTTTGTTTGAATATTCATAATTTTATTAGAAAATTCCTCTATTAAGTTGAAAGTTTTAATAATTGGTTGAAAACACCTTTTTTGGTTTTAAAACTAATGTTTTTAATTAAAACTTGAACTATTTTTTCAAAATTCATTCATTTCGTTGAATGTGTAATATTTTTACCAGAAATGTTAGAAATTTAAAGCGTTTTGTATTGCATTTAACATATTACCCAGATTAATTTTATTTAAAAGAATTTATTTGTCTATTTTCGTAAAAAAATCTTCTTATTTCCCCTGTTTATAAATAATTTAGGCCCTTTTTTGTAAGATTTAAAAATATTTTTTTTGCCTCATAAAATAAATCATCCTTCTGAATATAATAAGTTAAGAATATTATAGATTTAGGAAATATGAAATCATTTAAACATTATAGAGGTCATTGCAGATTTCCTAATCATAGCTATATTTAGGAAACATAAGTATTATTTACCATCTGACGTAAAAAATAAAATAAAATGAATAAGAAACTGTTTAATGCTCAAATAAAAAAGATGAATTGTCTATCAAAAGAGATATAAATTTTCGACGAGAGTGCTAAGTTTTTAAGCTAAAAAGTCTAATGTTTTAGACAACAGTTAATGATACATAATAAAACGAATGAAAGCTTAACCAAATAATTAAATTAGTTAAATTTTCAACAACAACAAAATTAAGCTTAGCCTAAACTGATTCATTTACAACCCTATATTGACGTTTGAAGGAAAAGATACATTTTTTAGCCAAACGATTGAATTCATTTTATTTAAAAAGTAATTTCCTTAATTGAAAATACAAACTTTTTTTAGAAGTTCGTTTTTTTTAAGAAGAAAATTAATTTTTAATTGAAAATATAACTGTTTCATTTCTGGTAGGAAATTTATCTTCTTGATTAAAATTTTTTCCTCTATGTCTAAAAATTCATGTATTTGGCAAAAAATTAGTCTTAAGTTCTTATGTAGAAAATTAAAGTACTTAATTAAAAGTTGTACTACTTGATTAAAATTGCAATTGGTTGGTTGAGGAATTTAACTATTTTGTTGAAACTTTGATATTTGCTTCTTTTAAATAAACAGCTCAATATTGCCACATATTAAAAAATATATTCTTTTCCATTAAAAAAATTCTAAATTGAATGCAGGTTAAAAATAGCCAAAGCACAAATCTTCCACTTACTTCTAAATAGGAGTAAAGCAGCACCAGACCTATTTCAACAACGGAGAAAGAGAAGAAGCTGGACATAACTGATGTCTAGAGAGTAATACAGGAAAGCAAACCTTTCAACCTGGTATCAAGACGCAACTGGCAGGACAGGAGTCCAAATTCGTTACCCAGATCTTCATGTAAACCACTTCCAGGAAACTCAAAAGGGTTACGCGTGGATAAAAGTAAGAGGGGGGGGGCGGATTTATAGCTATTACTTTTCTTCGAACGATTACCCACACCAGGTCAAGGCAGAGATCCAAGACCTTGAGGATAGCGCAAAGTCAGTCGGAAGAGACGTTTTAATAACCGGTAATTTTAACGGTAAACCACAGACCTGTAGAGAAACCAGGAACGAAAAAAGATACCTAATTGTAATCAATACAAGTTTCATCCAAAATGAGTTTAAGCTTTTTCTTGTTTGGAAGGCAGAGTTCTTCTCAGAAAGGGAGACAATCATCTGAACGAGATATTGGCTTACAGGCCAATATGCCTCTAGGACTTTATGAGAAAGCTATAAAAAGGACTGATACAGTGGTCGAAATGGCCAGCAAGGCAAGGAACAAAACCGGAAAGCCAAACAAAAGGGCTGTTCACTCTCTTCTCAATAGGTCCCAGCATACCTAGTTCATATACTCAAGAATTATCTGAGTGAGATATGGCTGGTTCTCGAGGGATATTCTTGGCACATCAAGAAGGAAATTACGTATGGTGCTCCACAGAGCTCAACGGTAGGCCGCTCATATGGAATGGCATGTATGATGACTTCCTAGAGACGGACCGCTTGAAATAACGGAACTGTTAGGATTCGCGGAAGATAGCCTGATATTGTGTTTAGCGGACAACGTCGACATCCTGGCATTGAGGGTAATGAGAATCTAAGAAGTGTCAAACAGTGGCTGGATGGAAAAGGTAGCAGCAACGATGGCTAAAAGCAAGCACAGGAAGGTAGATACACGAACTAATACGCAGCCACACATGTGGCTGGGAACAAGGTACGCCGAAGTTGGATTCTACCTAACGCAAGCAATTACTGGACATGGGTGTTTGAACGTGTACCTAAAGTGGTTAGAGGTCGGGCGATTAAAATGGACATAGAGGGTAAGTCCGACAATATGGGCTCTCTAATGGTGAATTTGAAGAAAAAATGGAGGAGCACAGAGCAAATTATTGTGACAAATATGAGAAAAAAGGTAGAGAGCCGGCGTTTTGGTAAAAACGGCTAAAATAACATCTGACAATAATCCATTACGAAACAGATGACGGAAGAGTCGTTAGCGCAACTATAAAAGAACCCTCTACTCGCAATGTTAAAATCATAACGGGGAATACCGTGAACACATCGAAAAACCGTCTTGGAAGAGTCCTACACAACGTGAGTCAAAGATTTCCTTTTTTCATCAGGTAAAAAAAACTTTCAAACAAATATGAAAAAATTAAGAATTTTTGTCCGCGAAAATAGACCAACCACTTAAATTTTCCAATTTCCGCCTAAAGTGTATAGTTAGAGACCTCAACATCCCCCTTAAACTGAGTTTCATACGAATGTGTAGAATTTTTACAATTTTAGCCGCTATTTTTAATTTTTGCAAATTTGGTCAATTGGTGAATTTAGAAAATTGGTCTTCTGGCCAAAGATATTGTAAACCTAGATGAATAGCTGAGCAGACGGCACAAAAGTTTTCGTCGAAAACGACATCTAGTGGTGATATAAGTAAGGGAGAGAGAGCAATAGTCTCATTCCCTTTTTCCCATGTTTAAAGCTTGTGTCGTAGCCACCTGTGCAGTTTAGTGTATAAAACCTTTTTTTTTTAAGAAGAAAATTTTGTTTTTTAAACCACTATCCTGGAAACTTTATTTAATCCTATTTCGTTCTGGGATGTTTTTAAATCAAAGATCTTAGTATATAGAATTGCGATAAAGAAATATTTTTTATGTTATATAGTTAATTTTTATAACAAAATTAGCCATAAAAATCCTACTTTTTTCTTATTTTATGCCTACACCTTCGAAACCCTGGCTTGAGTTTTCGAATTTGAGTAAATTCTTTCTTCCTTGGCTTTGATAGATCATTCTGAGAAAGTGCGTGAATTACAAATGAAATATTACAAAATACTACTTACTTTCCTCTCCTCTTACTGCGTATTTCATGTTTATTTCAGGGCAAAACTGTGACATCTTAGAAGCAACTTCACCAGTTTGAACTGCTAGTTCGTAAGTGGGAGATAAGCATAAAACTTGAGGATAAGGTTTCGAACTGTCTACTCTACTGAGCATGGCTAAAACAAATGCTGCCGTTTTACCAGTTCCAGACTGAGACTGAGCTATCATATTTTGAGGTCTGAAAATTTAAAAACATATAAATTATTAAAACATTAACAATAAATAACTATGATAATCTACTATGCATTCTTTCTCGTTTCGTTTGTCTTGCGACTTTTTCCATCCTGCAAATCTGACAGATTAATATCATACGTCAGTTTGACGTCTGATAAGATTATTTTTCCACTTGACACAAAATGATCCCTGTATGGTAATACTTTCGTCCGAATTTAAATGACGATTGCCATAATGTGAGACATATTATAACAATTTTTATCTGAAATTAGGAACACTTAAATAATGAATGAATCAAAGGCAAACTTGATTGTCTACGAATTAAAACTATTTCTCTTTGGATGTGTGGTTTTACTGTGTATTTATGTAAAATTAAATAATTACATAATAGAAGAATTAAAATAATTTTAAAGATTTAATGACGAAAACTCACAATCCCAATTTAAAAATACTCTTTCATTTTGAAGAGAATACAATAACCGAAAACCACAATTTTTATGAACTGAAAACAATTTTTAAAAAATTAAAATAAAAAAAATAATTAACAAAAGCGACGTACATTTTTATAACCGCGCGTATGGAATTTTCTTTTTCGTATATTTTTTAACGCTTTCGTCGTCCATCATGAATAAGTCAAATTTTTTTTTAATTTTGACACCAGATTCGTAAACAGCGCCCTCTAAAATCCCTAGATACCACGTTTCAAGTTGATCCGATTAAAAAATATCTTTCCGCTATTTTTTTTCTTTTCAAATTCCGACATCAACTTCGGCACCAACGCCCTTGAAAATCATATATAGATGTCCTTAGTTTTCAATGTTGCAGATTTTGATGTGTTTTCCATCTTTTGGCCTACTATATGACAACATGAATTCGTAGGAGACGCTGACATAGTGAAGAAACGCTTCTTAGAAGACGATACTGTCTAATCTTCTGCCGCATTTGGGTATTACGTGCAAAACGCCATCTCTTCTTCCACCACAACAGCATCAGCTTACAACAAAAGATGCTAACTAATTGCAGCAAGTAGTAGAGATAGACCACGTTCCAATCCTAGGCGATTTGTGTCGAATACCTGGAGCTATCACTAGCAGATATAATCCTCTAATTGTCATGGAAGGAGCTGATGCCGAAATAGCCAATAAATTACTTAGAAAATCTGAGGAACCGAATGTCGTACTAGCACTGATTGAGTCGAAAAACATTAACATAAGGAGCATCCAACGATGAGTTCAACTAGACGCGGAATAATTATTACTATAATTTCCAGTCCTGACTCATGAATTCTGAAACAATTTTGCAAGCTAATGTACATGGCTGAACAATTATTTCTAGTATATTATTGTACAAATTGTGTTTATACATTTATTCGTCTCTTAGCCTTAATTAAATGACCTTTACAGACTCTCACCACGGGGAGGTAGACGAACAAGAAAACCGTCTTTTTTCTTTTAATTTTTAAATTAAAAAAATTGTTTTTGCAATTTTCAATTTTTGTGTACATAAGATGAGCATATTAATTGTTAGTATTTTTTAGTCATGCTTCTGAGATATTTAGTTACGGTTATTTGAACCTTTTTTTTTAAATTTTTCTTATTTTTGGCCGCCATATTGGATACGCCATTTTTTATGTAGTTATAAACAATCTTGGAATATTTTAGCAATAATGTGTATGAATACTACGAAAAAGTGCAAAAAAAGCACTAATTTTAACTGTTTTTTTTGTAATTTTTCTGATTTTTGGCTGCCATATTCGATCCGCCATTTTAAAAATTATGAAAAATAGTGATAAATTGTATGCTCACCCCCCTTTTTGAGGACGCCATCTTGAATTTCGAAATTTCCTACCCACTAGGTTTTCTAGTACAGACATCGCGTGCACCGATTAGACAGGTTTCGGGGTGCTAACTAGGCGTTCTTGGGAAAAGACGACATATTTAATTTTCCTAAAGAGATCGGTCAATTTTATCCACGGATTTGAAAAGAGCGACCTAGAAAACATAAGATACTAAAATTTCGTAAAGTTTCATCGGCGTTTAGTATTTTTTTTTTATTATTCAAATCTCATACAAAAATCCAGGGCATTTAGTCGTTAATAGGCTATAGTTTTTCCATGGGTCTTCAAATGGAGAATGATACTTCGGCAGACCCCCCACCCCCCAAACGTATCAAGTATGTTGTGAAAGACCCCTAATGTCGCGAACGAGTATACTAAATAAGTTTTTTTATTCTTTTCAAAATTGGTATGAAGGGATTTTTGAGATCGCTGATTACGAATCCGATGCCAAAAATTCAAAAAATAAAATAGTGGATCCAGTATGGCGGACGGGTTACCTGAAATCATATTTAATCCTAACATTAATTGATATAAGAGGTTTTTGACGCCAATGAACACGAATGCAAAATCTAAATTATTAAAATATAGTTATTAAAAAACTTGTAAGTGAGAGATACATAAAAAACACAGGTAACTGAATAGTTACCATGCGGCCCTGCAGGAAAGGGTTGTCGGGTCGTGCCGAGATTAGGGGGAACCCCCAGAGAGGTTCCCAGTTCGCGTACGATCGCAACGGCCTGGAGGTTGTACCGTCTCGTGAGTAGGAATAAATTGCTGATTAACCTATAGTAATAGATCAATGGGTCACGGTAGAGGTTTCGCTAAGAAAAATTTAGAAACCCCAACGAGAGATGGGTTAGACGAAGATTGACTCACTCAATAAAAAATTACAGAACCAACTCAAACTCGAAATAAACAACTTTCACTCTATGACCGTACACAAAATCCAAACAAATTCTTTGAGCCCGTAGAAAATAATTTTTTTTAGAATAACGAGAACCTACTCACACCCGGTGCATATATAGCAAAGAATAACCTAAGAAAAGGAATAAGTAAAACTTAAATTTTGTAACCAAAAAAGAAACAAAAACGTTAGAGGTGTGCAAAAAAATTCTACCCGACATTCGATTCGGTCAACGCACCGATCGAATGTCGAATATTCGACATTCGATCCGTGTTAGATCGGATCAAATTTTTTGATTCGATCGGCCCGTCGATCGATTCGATCGGTCGGCCTTAAACTTGGTATACTGTTACATAGTAACTAGTAATAATAATTCTTTAGATGTTATTCATCTCAAGATTTGTAAAACGTTTTTTAAAGGCTTTAAAGGTTAATATTTATTTTCTTGTTTAATATGCTCAAGAAAGAATTATAAAGGAGGAGGATCGCTACTGAAGGAAGACCCAATATTCTGTTATTACTCATTACTCTAGCTTTATTTAAAAATTTTTTTCATCAAATAACAGTTTTAAAAAATGTGGCAGCTTTGCGTGCACATTCTCTTTACGCGCTTCGCGCACGGCTAGCTTCACTCGAAAATTTGAACGCACCTAAGGTGCTATATATTTACCTCGCCCTACGCGCTCGACCTTTGCATTTTTTTAAAGATTTGTGCGACTGTAATTTGGTGATTGCGATTTTTTTTGGTATTAAACTCCTTGGGTTTTAGAAAACACATTCTCATTACGTATCTCGTGCTTGGCCTAGGGCGGCTTATTCACATATTGCCAAATGAAGTACAAATTTTGTTTTTGCTGATTACTTTAATACTTTTCTTTTATTTTACATTA
>JAAAKG020155022.1:0-30544 GCA_010014905.2 Druon quercuslanigerum | reverse complement strand
GGAGGTGTGTTAAGGAATAGGAAGAGGGTGAATGAAAAACGTAAACCCTTAGGGGACACATTAGAAGCTTCCACTAACTAACTAATTCAGATTGGGCCATGCCATTAGTAGAGAGCCATGTATAGTTAGAAACAAAAAAGCCGTACAAGGCTGAAATTTGTATTAGTATTTTGTAAATAAAATTTAGAAATAAGATTAATTGTGATATACTGTAAGGAATTTACAAAAAGAATTATAATTATGAGTTTAAACAAGGAATAAATAAATTAAATATTTTTAAAAAACTACAAATAAAGATAATTTTGACTTTGGAATAGGGAATTTCGTAAAGAATTATAATTTTGTCTTGAAGCAGGTAATTCTTGACACAAAACTGCGAATTTTGTAAAATAATCTTAGTTCTGAATAGTAGAAAGGGAATTTACACAAGCAATCCCTGCTTGTAGTCCGAATTTAAAAATATCATAATTCCAAATCCGAATTGGTTTAAATTTAAAAGTTATTTTTTTGGGTGCAATTCCGAAAAGTACTTACATCCGAATTATTTGGAACTGCGTATACTTACGTATTTTGACTCGCTTATTACTAAAATGAAAGTGAAAATACACCAAACTCTCGCTTTTAGTCCAGTGTCTGGTGTTGCCTTCAAATAGCCTTGGTTTGATTTCGGGGGGACCGAAACGTACACAGTGAAATAAGCGGTATACAAAAAAATTGTTCGAACAAAAGTTTCAGGACAATAGAGGCCATCTTAATGAAAAATCGTTTTTGACCTTGATACCAATTTTCAAGGTTATTTGAAGGTCACATTGATTTTTTAAAATAGAACCCCCTATTTTTGACATTAGATTCTGAGATAGCGGGAAATCTTACTTTCGAAATGATAGTTAGAGTCAGTTTTCACGAGGTCAAATGAAGGTTAAATCGAGGTCAAATTTCAAAAATGTTTGGGCAACACAAAGCTGGGGTGAATTCAGGACCAATGACCTTGATCACCTTGACCTTGAAGCCATCTTGGAAGGTCATTCGAAGGCCAAAGGGGTTGTTTTCTTCGAGTAATACACCCGAAACAAAACCCATAAACTCACAAGCTCCAAACCAACAAACTCCACTTTATAACCTTCGACTGACCTTCCTAGTTGGCATTGAGGTCAAGGTGATCAAGGTCGTTGGTCTTGAAATCACCCCAGCTCTGTGTTGTCCAAACGTTTTAAAAAAATAAAACAAGACAATCATATTCTGCATAATTTTTGAAATTTGACCTCGATTTAACCTATAAAACCTTTCCATTTGACCTCGTGAAAATTGACTAAAATTATAATTTTAAATGTAAAATGTCCCGCTCTTTCAGAATCTAATGTCAAAAATAGGGTTCCCATTTAAAAAAACCAATGTGACCTTCAAATAACCTTAAAAATTGCTCGCAAGCTCAAAACCGATTTTGCAGAAAGATGGCCCCCATTGTTCTGAGGGATTTTTTGTCTAAACAATTATTTTATATACCTTTTGTATACCTCTTATTTCCGTTGATTTTGGGGTGGATAGATAAAAAGGCCCACCCTGCATATAATGCCGCAACTGCTCTCGTCCTGCTCCCCTGAGAAACTTTACATTTTTTTACAATGTATAAAAAATATTGGTTTTAGACGAAAAAGTCTTAAATGAAAGTTGTAGCTCTCGAAAGAATACGTTTCTCACATAAACTTAAAGTCTAAATCCATTTTTATTCGATAGAAATAGGATAATATTCCAACAAGTGTATTTTTCCAAAGTTTATAAGTTGCGGTGCTGCCTGCTTACGAGCTTCACCACGGGAAGGTTTGAGCTTGTTCATATACCTTCCCCTTCCCAACGTCCCATGGCGGGCAGGAAGGGCACACCTGTGATTAGTATTATTCCCCAAAATGTATATACCGTGACTTTCATACACATTATAGTGAAAATCTCAACAGAAAAAAATCGAAAAATATGGGACAAGTACATGTTGCAGATAAAGGTTTTATCTATACCTGATGCAGATTGTTCAATTTTTTAGTCGATTAGCGATTGTTTACTGGCGAATGAAAGGGGAAAAAGTACCATCATCTTAAGATCATTTCAGAATACTCACACCTTTGAGTGGCTGTTATTCCCTGAAAATGAATTACAAAAATTGTGAAAAAAAATACATGAATTTCTTTCATCTTTTCTGTGTACAGTGTTATAAATTTTTTTTTGCAGAATTTTTAGAATCCATTTCCAGGTTCCGACATCCATATAACGTTGAGTATTTTTAAATGGTCGCAAGACAATGGAACTTTTTCATCTTTCACACGCCAGTAAATGCTCGCTAATTGACTCACCATTTCAAAACTCTGTATCAGTATCGGCAAAACCTTCACCTGCAACGTGTACTTAGTCTTAAATTTGTAGCATTTTTTTCTGCTGAGATTTCTCTATAATCTGTACAAAAATCGGAGTCGTTAAATTTGATGGACATATTATAGTAGCCACAGAAATAATGTTGGCCAAACCCCTACCCTTTTCATTCGTCTTGTGTGATCGGGAAGGCACCCCTGCGACCAGACAAATAAATAATGTTGATGAAACCCCTCTATGCTTTTCCGGTATATCAAGAAGCTTAATGTAAGGGACAAGTTTAATATTTATTTTCTTATTTGATATTCTCATACGAGAATGAAAGGGCTAGGCCCCTTTATAAAGGGTAGACCATTATTGGTGTCATTAACATATTATTTTGTAATATCCGTTTGTTTTTTATGTACACACATTTTTAACGGAAAGATTTATTTTTTATTTCAGGTAGCTGAAATTTCAGAGGTGCCAAGATAACGAAGAAAAGCTAGCCGCGTGTGCGATACCTATGTTGTGCGGGGAACTTCTGAACGGCGGCCTCGTGAGTGCAGGTGCAGTTCCTGTGGTGCCCTGCGGTCTCCTTGGACTCTGGCGGCTTCCAAGTTTCCTGCGAGCCACCAGTCCAAGGTCGCTAACTTCTCCGTACCTGACTCTCTTGTCCGAGATCATAATCGCGAATTCTTTTGAGCAAGAAGAAATTCGTCAACTTCAGGAAGGCCAAATGGATCTTGCGACGCGACAACACCTTCCAAAAACCAACGGCTCGGCGGATCTCGATTTGGAGCTGGGTATCCACGATATTGATGAAGATGTCTTGCTTGGTAAGCCTAACTTTCATACTAGGATTTAATTATAAAATTGAAGACTAGCAATTAGTTCAAACTGTAGGGTTGATTAGTGATGTGCCTGAGCAAAACGTGTCGAGTCTAGACTTATCTTGAATTACAACTTCAATGAATCCACCACAGAACAAAATTATCATATTTTATGCTAGAAGGATGCGAAAGTGGCGTTTGCCAACGAGTGTCATGTTTTCAGCTAGAGCCGTAGTCGAATCGGTGGCGCCGGAGACGGGACGGTGCTGAGGAATGGAAACATCATACGAGTTTTTAAACGCCATTGCATCCAAGTGTTATTCGCTATTTTCTTTGTATCATTTGCCACAAAAATTGCAAACAGTACGCAGAAGTATGGATGAACGTAGGGATAGGGTCACAGCCCCTGCAGGGTCTGTTGCAAAACCCCGGTGGGGATGTTGGGGGCCGAGCCCCCCACAAGGAACAAAACCACTTTAAAAGAATTACAAAATTACATATTATTAGGAAGTGTCTGACATAACTTAACTGATGAATCTATCTACATTAGACATAATTAAATTTTTCCTAGCTAGTCGGCGCGTCACTTTATTCTACCTGATTAGTGGAGTGGGAGGTTTGATTTTTTTAGGTCGAGATGCAAGTAAGCCTAGTGCATCGAAGTGCGCATGCCCATCGAAGTACGCTTGCTCAGCGATAGGTAGACATTATTTTTCTTTTTTCGAGTTCTCAGTTTGGACACTGAATACAGGCATTGAAAGGCGTACTTTCGAGATACGTATTGCAAGAAACCTTTTTTCATAACACGCACTTTTTAATTTGAAAGTTTCGTTTTCAACTCTAGAATAGAAAGTTGAAAAAAGCGACTGCATATTACTCAAGAGGCAACGAAGGTCGAACTATTTATACGCTTTTTATGAAAAATATCGTAAATAACTAGGAGAGAACGGCGATGATGCCTGACAGACGTCCGTTAGACTTACATGAGCACAATGTATTTTGATACCAATACCTATTCTATAATCTGGTGCTCATAATGATACAATGACAAGAGTACCATACATATATCATAAACAGACAATGTAAATTGATTTTCTTCTTTCACACAAATTTAATGCTAATTAAAGTTCTGGATTCGGTTTTTTTTAAAACCCTGTGATGTTACTAGCTGCAAGCCAAGCTGCAAGCACCACACGTATATCACAACAATAAAGACAAAACTATTAAATTTTATTCTTTCACATGAAATTAAGCCCTAATTTACTGACAATTAATATCTTTATTCTGAATTCTATACGTTGATTTTTTAAAACTTTGTGGTGCTACTAGCTGAAACTCAAGCTGCCAGCACTACACGTATATCAACAGAAAGACAACGTAAATTGGTTTTCTTGTTTCACGTGAATTTGTTGCTAACTTAGTGGTAACCTAATGCTAATCATTTCATGAATAACAAATTCAGTGCTGTATTTAATTTAGGCATTTTAAATTATTTACCCAAAAATCAGAGACTCCATTGACACTGTAAAATTCTCAAAAATATTATGTTTTGACAGTTTCATATCTACGTGGTAAAGAGGGGTTAATTTTAGACTTCAAGGGTTGGATCCCAAAAATCGGAGTGGGTATTTTCGGAGAACCCAGAAAATGGAGACTTTATTAACAATGGAAAATTCTTAAAAAGATTATTTTTTGACAAACTCATTTCTACGTGGTAGAGAGAGGTTGATTTTAGACGTCAAGGGTTTGAGCCCAAAAATCAAGAAGGCTATTTTTTTAGGAGCCCAAAGAATCATCGACTCATAGGGAATATTTGAGGAAAGTCATATCTACATCGTAGAGAGGGGTTGATTTTAGACATTAAGGGTTGGAGCCCAAAAATCGGTGGTGGTATTTTTGAAAAGTCAAAACATTTTGAGACTACACCGATAGAAATTTCAGAAGGTTGATTCACGGCATTCACTGCTTGGTTTTATTACTCTTTGGCGCGAGAACTAATATCTCGGAACCCTTGCTTTCAAAGCATAGGTCTCGAAGTTTCCGGCGTTAGGCAACACCACTTTGGTCACAGGTCTCTAATTCTATGCTTTTAGATTACAGACTCCGAGACTTTATATCACGTAAAAGTTTTTACTCTAAAATCACTCGCTTCCGTGAATTAATCTATAGAAATTTCTCTCCGTGTAGTAAAGCTGTAAAATTCTGCAAAAGATTATGTCTCCTACCTAGATATCATATCTACATAGTCATATCTAAGTCATATCTACTACGTAAATATCACTTTGTGAAAAAAATCTTTTTTAATTTTGCCATTTTCAATGGAGTCTGTGACTTTTGGGCTCCTCGACACTACCCATTCCGATTTTTGGGCTCGAACACTTTACGTTTAAAATCAACTTCTCTCTACCACGCAGATATAAAATTGAAAAAAAATAATCTTTTTACGAATTTTCCATTTTCAATAAAGTCTCTGATTTGTGGGCTCCCTGAATACATCCACTCCGATTTTTGGGCTCCAACCCTTAACGTCAAAAATTAACCCTTTTCTCTCACGTAGAAACGATTTTTTCAAAAAACAACCCCAAAATAAGCCCGAAATATGTTGCATTTTGTGTTTGGCAGATTTTTTTCGCAAGAGAGTGGTTTTTTGAAAATGGGGGTGGTTTTTGGATTTTTTTCGTGCATTCGGGAGCCCAAAATAAGCCCAAAATTCTGGTATTCCTTGTTTTTTGTGAATTAAAGTTTTTATATAGGAGGTAGGTTTATTTTTAGTAGGGTCAGTTTTCAGAAATTGGTTGTTATGGCGATCAAGAGACCAAAAGAAGCCCTAAATTCGGACTTGTTTGATTTTTTTACTTTTAACTTTTATATAGTGGAGGTGTGCTGGCTTATTTCAAGCCAGCACCTCCACTCGAAATTTGAATTTTCACAAAAAGTAGTGAATTCAAAAAATTTGGCAAATTCGTTTGTGGAGGTGCTAGCTTGATAGACCTCATTGTGGACGCTGCGACACGGCTGTGTAACTGCGTTGGCCAGCAGTGCTTGGAAGAATTAAGTCAGTCGATCCTACCTAGGTGTTCGTGTGTAATTATAGAAGCGAACTATCATTTTTTTAATATTTAAAAAAATGTTTATTTGGCGAAAAGAATATTTTCAAAATTCATTACAAACAAAAATTATTTGCTATGAAAATACATTGTGATATACGTGTGGTGCTAGCAGCTTGGCTCGCAGCTGTCAGCACTAAATTCGTTTGATATAAGAAAATCGATTAGCGTTGTTTTTCTTGTGATATATATGTGGTGCTAGCAGGTCGACTTGTAAGTAACAGCACCACGGAGTCTAAACAAATCAAAGTACAGATTAAAAATGGGTGCATTAAGAACACTAAATACGTGTGAAAGAAGAAAATTTATTTGCATAATCTTTTTTAAATATGCGTGTGGAATTAGAGGAATTAGAGGATTAATTAGCACTAAATTAGCACTAAATTTGTGTAAAAGAAGAAAACCGATTTTTTTGTCGTACTTGTGATTACGACTAATATTGACAGGGTGACTCTAGGCTATTAGCACTGCGAGGTTTTTTTTATCAAAAATCCATAGAAGTGTATTTCTTATTCGGGAATTCATTGGTACCAAATTAGCAGTAAATTCGTGTGAAAGAAGGAAGTCGATTTACGTGTTGGAAGCTTGATTTGCAGCTACAATGTAAAAAAATTCTATTAGAGACTTCAAATAAGTATAATGTATAATATATCTGAACACTGACAGTGAACTTGCTCCATGTGACGCAACGTGATGCCGTTATCACTGCGTTACTAAAGACACATCCTCCCTTTTCGCCCCCACGGCTCCTCCTGACATCGGAAACCATGGCGTGGCGTCAACCTCTCGGAAAACCTCTAACGGGGTTATAATCCGGCCGCCACTATCGTCTGTATGCACGAATATTACTTTATTATTACTTTTTACAATATTACAATATTACTTTTTATCACAAGGTCAATAAAAGTCTCCTGATTACGAATATCTTAGGTAGGTTTTCGAAATCGGGGTCAGTTTTGGCGTAAAAAATTTCAATATTTATTCACAAAACAATTCATAAAATCATTTGTAGCATGGGTGACCAAAACTAAAACTTTTTTTGTGCCTTCCACTTTTTTCGCACAAGGAACTGTTTTGCAATGTACATCTTTATAAACAAATAATTTTTAAAACAAAATTGACATATTTGCACAGTGTTATCTCAGAATCTATTGCTTAGAACAATTTGAAACTTGCACACTGTCCGTATTGAGGATAGATCCCTAAAAAGGAAAAGAAATCTTCCGATCGAATAAAAACTTCTCTTCGTAAATTGATGTTAAAAACTTGACTTTTAAAGAGGAAATCGTTTAAACTCTTCATTTATTAATAAAAAATCATCCAGACCAACCAGTGTCATAAAATTGATTAAAATTTTCGCGAAACTTTTATCCACTATTATTAATATAATTTATTGTTCATAATCTGTCTTGCTAAATCAAACTCTGATGGACATAACTTAATAAATATAATTAACTTGATATAATATAATAACTTGATAAATATCATTTGCAGGTTATGTAGTATAGTTGTCAACATAAAGGCATATTCATATGCACGAAAATTTTCGTACCAAGTTATTGAACGATAACCGTATATCGATCCCTAACTTACCTGCCCTACTTTGCAAGCATTTGTCTTGTGAATGCGCCTTTATATTCTTTTCAAGAGCACTCTAAACGAACACTTTTGGCCCTCTACAGTAATCTATTGGAGCCAAATTTCTGAATGATACCATTTTTTATTGGCACCGCAACTTTAGCGAACCCCCAGTTTTTTCTGTAAAGGTACTAAAATTTCGCAACAATACTGAACAATATTATAAGACTGGTTGATAAAAATGGTTTTTTATTAATAAATGAAAAGTCTAAACGATATCCTCTTTAAAAAAACAAATTATTCATAACAATTTACGAAAGGAAGTTTTGATTCGATTGGAAGATTTTTTTTTTCCTTTTAAGGGATCTGTCCTCGCTATGGACAGTGTACAAGATTCAATTTTTTTAAAGAAATAGATTCTGAGACCACACTGTGCAAATATGACAATTTTGATTTAAAAAATCATTTGTTTATAACGCTGTACATTCCAAGTGGTTCGTCGTACGGAAAAAATGCAGGACGCAAAATAGTTTTAGTTTTGCTTAGCTATCCTAAAAATGATTTTATACTTTTTTTTGTGAATAAATAATGAAAAAAATTAGATGTCTATATATATACTTTTAAAAGATACGGATATTGTACTAGATGATGCCAAGAAAATTAAAAGTAAAGGATGAAGAGATATATTGCCTATCCACTTTAGGGGTTACAATCATTCTGAATAGAAACTTTAGGGTGTTTCGCTTAAAATGAGACAAATATGTAAAACACTATTCTTCGCGAGTACATTTCGAAAATACTGTTTGTCGTTTCTCGTCGGTATTGATCGCTGCACAGTGAGCTATTAACGTTCATGATTTTGAAATTTTTAAAGAAAGTTAAAAAGAGGTCGAAATATTAAAATTAACATATTTAGAAAAAAACAGAAGATATACAAATCGACAGGAGTTAAAATATTGAAGAAGACTTTTTGCATCCGAAAGCGGTTCGAAATAATAATTTAAAAGTTTTTTAATTGCTTTTGCTCACGTTTAAAAACAATGAGAAGCTCTTCTATTAAATTTTATCATGTTTTTGCATATTTTATCCTTTTGTATCCTATAGTATGGAATACCGATATAGAATATTACTGATATATATTAAAACAGAAAAAGTAGAATACGATTAAATTTTGGGACTTAAAGTGGGTAAATTGTATCCTATTATCGTTGCAATAGTACAGGATAAACTTTATTCCCACATCCAATAATACAATTAAAAGGTAGAATTTCTTGTTTCGGCATAAATAAGATCGAATAGATTCACATTTAAAGAGAGATATTTGCTAGGAAAACCCTGTACACCTTTTTGAGATAGTTAATGAAAAAAGTATGTTTTAAATTCAGTTTTCATCTGTCTTGTAAGATATTACATTAATATTATATTTAATGGTTGAAATTTATCCATTTAAACATGATTAAATGTGATAATTTTCATTTTATATATAAAAAATTTTTATACGTTTTTTTTATAAATTCTAGAAAACAAGATTGTTCTGAAATAAGTAAATGTCTTCCATAAAGTAAAAAATGGCGAGTTATGGTATTGCTAGGATCCATATTAAAGTCCTACTTGGAGAAATAGTTCATCGGGCTCGAGTTATACTAGAATCTGGCATGAGTCCAAAATGTTGTATCTCACTTCCTTTCTCTACATTCCCAGCAGAGTCGTGGCTGCTCTCTTCACGAAATAATGGAGAGCGTTAACAATCTTTGCGACTGTTTATCAAGATTTAGTCTCAACTGGACCGCGGTGGTGCCATTAGTTCGCGCCACGTAGGCCGAGGAATCGTCGAGATTTTACCTCCCGACAACACGAATTAAAGGGGATTTTATATTGACTTTTACTAAGTGTAGGTAACGAAGCGCACACAATTATTGCCCAGAAAAATATTATCTGATTCTCGAGCCACTTATGACAACACTCGCCAGATTTATTTCCATTTCGTGCTTAAATTTCGCAGATAATGATACAATTATTGCTGCTTTTGTGATGAATACCTTTTTTTTTCATTGTTGATGCAGTGTTGTATTGCTTTCTAAACTTGAATTAGTGGCGTACTTCTAACTATTTGAATCAGTGATTTCAGTAATTCTTCACCTGTTTCCCAGCAGAAAGTTACTAAAGTTTCAGTAATTTTACAATTGGAAAATCAGTAAGAATTATGGAATCAATTGCCCTGGTTCAAAAGCAGGCCTTTTATTGATTCAAATGAATATTCAGCGAAGCAATAATTAACTAACTTTTTTTATTAGTAGTAGTATGCATTCTATAGTAATATACATTTTAAATCAATGACAGATTGTCTTTTGATCGAAAGTTATTGACACAATCGCATTTTTTTGCAGTGTATACTTACTAAACTGGAATAAGTGAAATTTCACTGTAAATCAGTGACGTCTTCTTCGTGATTTCAACCAGTGAAAAAACATTGGGAGTTAGAGAAAACTTCTTCAGAATTCAATGGTATTTTATTGACTTTTTCAGTCAAAAAGGGTCCAAAATTTGAATAATTGTCACTGAAAATGTAATGTGTCCTGGAGTGGCTAAATTAGCGAAATACAACTATATTTCAGTTAAAATTTCAAGGATTCCTGGTTGATTTTCGCTAATTAAAATACACTGCAGTCCCACTATAGACACCGTTTTGGGGGTACCCGTTATCTCCTTCGTAAAATCTCGCGACTCGCCATACCATAAACAATCAGGGCCGTTTGAATAATCTGTTTTCGAGTTTCGTATAAACATTTTTTTTTTGTGTATTTTTGCGATTTTGGTTTTTTAATGTCATAATGCATGTGAAAATGTTTGTTCTCCAAAATCAAGCTTTATAAAAGTACTAATTTTTAAGTGTGTACGTACATATATCAAGGTGACAATTTTAATCAATGAAAAAAATACCAGTCATTTACCGGTTTTTTCTCGGTTCTCAAACATTTTTCACGGTCAGTATAATAAAAAAATCCGAACTCTAAGGCTAAGGATTTTTCCACTTGAAGTAATATAAAACAAACTAAAAATTAAAGCACTCAAATTGGAATTCTTGAATTGTAATCTTTTTAAATTGACGTTTAAAATTTTTTAAATTAAAAAACATTGTATTGGAATGCTCTATAAGGGGCCGTACTTTAATTACGTAACGGATTATAGGCCCTCCCCGCCTGTAACGGACCGTAACAAATAATTTCTACCCCTCCCCTTCCACCACTAATGCACGTAACTTATGGTATCCAGAAATAGTAAAATATGGATATTTAATGAAAAATGTTAAAATCCACAAGAAAGAAAAACATTAATTAATACAATGTCTTTTGCAATTGAATTTTTTCTGACCATCGCTTCTTACCAAATTTAAAAAAAAACATTCCCTACAACTCTACCGTTTCCACTTTTAAAAGTAAACTTTCCTTTATCTAAAATTGTCATAACAATTTTTTTGTTAAGAAAACATTTTTAAAACAAATAATTATATATAATATTGTATAATTCAATAACAGAAAAATCAATTACGAAAAACTTGATTTTAAAAATTCCCTATTCTTTTCTTGATAATTTTTTATTTCCCCTCAACATTAATCACATTATATAACAGAACCTTAAAATTGTAAATATTTAAAGGCGGAATCTTTTATAAATAACGAAATGAAAAATTTTTTAATTATAATAAAAAAATTTCAAATTTATACTGCCAGTTATACTTGACATTTATTTGAAGTTATAGAAATTCTCTAACTTACCAGATTAGTTTTCTGCATCTATCCCTGACTTTTCCCCGATTAATAAAATTTCCTGACATTATTTAAATATAATTTTCCTACCATTCTTGCAAGTTATTTGTTTTATTTGCAAATTTCCAAAAATTATTTACATGCACAAATACCCCCCTCCCCCTACTGTAACAAAACGTAACAAAATCTCTGGACCCCTCTCTCCCCCTTGAGCTGTTACGTAATTTAAGTACGACCCCTAATTTACACGTATAGAATGGAAAGTAGTAACACTTTCTAATTAAGCAAGTATTGAAGAAATGCAGATAAACTGTGAATTTAGATTTTTTAACTTTGATAAATTATAGAGTACAAATATTCAGATTCAATTCCAAAAATATAAATTTACGTTATCATTTTAAATGCTCTAAATTAAAAAATCAATCAATAAACTTTAAAATTTTATTATTTTCAGCACATTCAGCTGAAACAGTCAAAATTGAAAAATTAATTGTTTTGTATCTGAAGAATTCGTAAATTGGAAGTTAAGTTATTTTCATTTTAAATAGTTAAGACATCCTTGAAAAGTTTTAAAATTTTGTTTCCAAATCTTCTATGTATCTTAACAAATAATAAACAGGAAAAGAGAAATGTTTTTTATTAAAAATTCTCCACTTCAAATGCTTTTAATTTTCAATTGTTGAAGTCTTCAAAACTGCAGTTTGAAATTCTCCAAGTTCAAAATGTCAGCTTAAAAATAAAAATCTAAAATGGAAAATTTGTAAATTAAAAGATTTCCGAATTATGCATTACAAAGAAAATGGTATGATAACTGAAAAAGATAACAAATGAATTCATTATTTTAAAAGCGGTTAAAATAGAACTTGGACAGATTTTTCTTCTAAAGATTTGTCAATTTCCCGGTCAAAAAATAAATTCTACAAAATAGAATGTTTTGAGGCATGCGATTTCACTTCGTCTAAAAGCTTATATGCCTCTTTGAAAAATAAACGTTTCCTCTTGTCTTCCTTCGACGTTTTCGTAATGCCTTGTTACACCTGGTTTAGCAACGCATAACCTAAACACTGAGTGACTGAATGCGAACTGAGAAATAAGAATTACTGATACTACCCGCTTTTTTCATACACTCCTGCATTGTTGTGGAGTTGCTCCACTGACCTAGCAGTGTCACAATCTCGCCCCCTTGGAGATTTTGAGAGGAGATTCCAAAAGATTGTAAAAGAAATGGTTTTTGTGCAATAGTAAAATGTGATGTTGAATGTTTGGGAAGAATTGCCCAACAATTTGCTATTCGGCTCTAATATCACGCACATCATTCATCAACAGACCAGCATGGTTCATTTTGCTTATTCATATTCGTATAGACAGAAAAATCAAAGATGTAAGGTTGCATTACTCTTAAGAATGTTCTCGCCGTACATGCGAACTTAAAAATAATCTAGTTTAACTACAGTATCTCGTTGATTAAGAAATTGGTGAAGAATACTATAATTATAATTATTTATTCTCCCTGGAAGCGCCGCGGCATTCTTTCTTTTATATAATGAATTCAACTTAACTGTGGGTCTGTTTTCCTTAATTTATTGAAGAAATATAAATATTTCAATTATTTGAATCTTGATTGTATGCCGAGAATATCCTGGAGAATGTTAACCGGTTATCTCACCTTAAATTGTTCAAAAAGTTTCTAAAGTTGAGGAAAATCACATCATTGTTAAATATAAAAAAATTTAAAGAGAAATCTAAGTGCAATGCATTGAAGAGTAGTTGAATCTGTGATTGTTTATTTAAAATCAGTATTTGTGATTAATCTTCCCTTTGGAAAAAAAACAAAACTTTGATTTATTCTTCATCGTTGTTTATCGAACTTTATACCATACAATATTACTGTGGTCCAAAAATCGCAATGTCTGAAAAACGCAATATGCTTGTGGAATTGTTTGTCCATTTTCTAAAAAAAATGAAAACTCCTACAAAAATGTAACCTAAGTGGTTGAAATCTTTCACTCCCTTATCATATGGTTCAAGTGAAGACGTATAGATAGAAAATATCTATAATTACACTGAAACCTGGATTTGTGCAAGTTATCAGGCTGGGCCTGTAGCGGCGTCCACTATAAATGCAGACTATCCAATCTTAAACAGGCAGGGCCGCATGAACCATTTTTGTTGGCTTCGGACGCATGCCACAATCTCATGCAACTAACGTGCTGAGAGTGCACTGACAATCAGTGAAAAGTTACTTATTCATTCAATGAAATAAACACTTTTAAGAGTTGGCAGCACTTCACCATGTCAATTTAGCATTCATAATAAAAGAATACTTTAGTAGATTTAATCAAATAATCTTAGTAGAAACTTAAAAGCCGCATAAATATTAAAAAAATATGAAGAAAGGTGAAAAGTTTCGATGCTTTTAAATGACAAATAACCTCACATATAACTTTACTTTCAAAAATGGACTGCTATGTACACAGCCGTTAAGTAAGTACTTTCTATACTAGTTAGAGTATATTTTTCCCGCAGTTAATTCAAAAAAATTACAACCTGAAAATAAAAATAAAATATTACAATAAGGAATTCCTTTTGCCACTTAAGTGAAAGTGTAACAACGCCTAACATTAAAACTTAGAGGTTATGTTTCACATGATTTACTTTTGAGTTACTCACCTAATACGTGATTAAGTCCGAAATCAATGACTAATCAGTGAAATACCTAACCACTATTTCAATCAGTAAATTTTTCACTGATTCATGTTTAGAGAGTAATAATGTATAAATCGAGTTTACGGAAATTCAGCCTTCAGTGTAGTAGGAACATCAGAAGTCTTCATTATTGATAGAAAAAGTAAATATTATGTGCAAAAATATATCTAAAAATTGGTTTCTCAAAAATTACACCTCACCATTAAATTTGTACGGAAAAAGTAGATTTATTTTGAGTAAAATTTTCGGCCGTTTCGAGACACGGCAAAATTTTTCGTAAACGGTTTTTAATTAAGACTTTTCAAAAAGTCTTCATTAATTCCGATTATTTCCCTGCAGTCAGACAGATTCCATCTTTAATTTGAGGCTAGCCATCGAAACAATAAACACGCCGTCAATTTCACTTGTGAGCTAATGTTATTATTATAAAATTTCGCGCATATTTATTATAAAAGAAAAACAAGGATAAAAACATAAAAATTAAAATCGTATACAAGAATCTCCACAAAGACATTGCACTTTTGAAAATGGGCATTTTTTGGACCATTATGGTACAATATACATACATTATACATATTATACTTACAATTTGATATGACATGCATATGTTAATTTGAATTCAGCTTTTAACTGTTCATTTCTCCTTTTCATTTCAGGCCAGAAACTAGGTAAGTTTTCATCCAAGGAGATTCACTATCCATCTGAATTTTACGCAGTAGCTATAAAGTTGCACAATGACACAAAGACGCAGCGAGGAGGAATGCACGTACGTTAACCATTCCTCTGTTTATGGGTTGCTCGTTTTCTGTTGAGTTTTTCCCATACAGAAATGTTCCATCTTTTTAAGAATCGCAAGAATAACATAATAAACTGATAGAAAATAAAACTCAAGAGTACTAGATTGAAAAACTATATTCGTCTCGTGATAAAACTTTTATGTGTTCACATCCAGTAGACTTCTCATGCAACCTATATACATCAACGACACGTTACATATTTTTCGAGTTTTATGTTTCTACATTTCATGTTTTGAATTGTTTTTCAATTGAATTTTTTGCTTGATGCTCTTTTTTACAATTGTGAGAAAAATATTAGAAGAAGGTGAGAGCAATAAGTAGGGGATATGTCAATCTAATTAATCAACTTTTAGGAAACGAGTTGGCTTAATCAGTCCTCTCTAAATCTGAATCAGTAAAATTTCATGGATAAACAGCTAAGTTTCGCTTATTTGGACAACAATTTTCTACTATTTCAAACTTAAAAAATGTGCTCCATATATTCGAATCGATTGAATTTTTTGTTCTCATCAAATAAATTTAGTTGTAATTAGGGTGAATTTAGGTTAGAAAAACTCTGAAAAACAGGAAAAAGTCCAGGCATTTTATGGTTCAGAGAATATCAAGAATTTGGAACAAAAAACCCTAGAAAAATTAATAAATTTTACAGAAAAAAATGGGGTTTCTATAACAACCAATTTTTTTATTCGTATGGAGTTGCAGCAAAAAGGCGCTCTTCTACTTGAGAACTCAATTACTTGTGTTTCTTGGAAGGTTTATCAATTTGATTGAAAGTTGAACTATTTTGTTGAAAATTGATATTTTTCGTTTCAAAACCCATATGTGTTGCACAAAATTCCTCTATCGTCACTGAAAAATCTTTTTTTGTGGAAATTTTATCATTTGGGTTGGAAAACACAACTACTGGGTTCAAAGTCGAATTACTATTTTGTTAAAAATTAATTGATTTTTTTTTAATGTCAATAATTATATTTTTTCGTTGAGAATTCATCTATTTGTTGACAATTCCACTGTTTGGGCTGTTAATTCAACTGTTTTTGGTTAAAATAAATAAATTAAAAAGTTTTCAATTTAAAATTAAATTAATTTTATTCCCATTATAAAAATATTTTATGTTGAAATTTTTTGAAGATTAAAATTCTGGTCTTTAAATATTTAATTCTACACAAAATATACTGATCTTTTCATAAGATGGCCAATTTAATTTTAACGAACCGTCCAGAGCATTTTATTTTATTCAAAGCTTTGAGTTATCGTTTAAAGATATAAAGTTATAAACGAATGAAAGAAATGTTATCTCTTAGTAAAACTCGTCTCTCACGAGAGTTGCCGCGCCGTTTCTTGAGGTCGCAAGTTGAGTAAAAGGGACGAATCTCGAGCTGCGGTCAAGCGAGAATCTCAAGTGAACCCCGACTTCTTTTTGCTCCTTCTTTGAGTTTTTCGTTTTGAGAATCCCCTCCGGTGCTTCTATCCTGGATCTTAATAAATCGACCTCAGCCCGTTCTTACCTCTGAAACCCGAGTGATATGCTATCGAAAAAGGTCGATTGCAAGTAAAATCGAGTCCCGTGGTGGTAGTCCTTCGCTACTTTTCTCAATCGGTGTAATCGGACTCCAGATACTCGTCTATGAACTTTTAATCCCGAGTCACGTTTTCTTTGCTACCGTTCCACATTTCACAACGGCAGATGTAGAGTTTGCTATTTTTCGTGTTTATTTTGTTTCTAAAATTATGTAAAAAGAAACTGATAAGTTTATAAAATGATCGAACATAAATAAATAAACAATAAGGGCTAGAAATCTGGTGTTTGTAGTTCAAAGAGAAGGTATTGCACTACCGTTGGAAATTTTCGACGCTACTAGCGCGAATGCTATTAAAAATCTCCACTGACTTTTAACCACGATGACTCGACCAAAAACAGTAATGGAGATTTTTAGAATTAGTTGGGAGACTTATAAAATGTTGCGTCTAATGAGTTCCAGTAGGGATAATTTTGACTGCTTCAAAACTTTACATCACATGAGAAGTTTTTCTTTAAATTAAAAATGTCTTCGATTCTGTACCTTGACTTTAACTAGTGGCTTCCGCCCAGAAAAGTTGTAGTAAAAATGCGAAATTTGCAGAAACTCATGTCGACTTCCAGTTCCGCCAGCCGATTGCACAAAAAATTGAGTCCCGTAGTCACTATTTTTTTCAATCGAAGTATCGCACTCCAGAGTCTCTATAAACTTTTAATCCCGAGTCACTAGAATGAACAAAATACATATAAAAAAGGCTAGAAATCTGGTATCTTTATTCAAATCTGGTTTTATTTTTTTCTACTCGAATTTCAAATTCCGTTCCATTCGATTTTATTTCTTTTTTAAATTCTCATCATTTATAATTCAGAAAGTATTAGAATTGTCTGAAAACTTGACACCACAGTTTTTAAACGTATCTCCACGTTTCGAGACTCCCTGATTCCGAAAATCAAGTTTTTACGATGGGGTCTGTCTGTCTGTTCGTACGTAAGCATGATAACTCTCGTAAAAATAAACAGATTAAAACGATCTTTGGCAAATTTTTTTTAGGTCCTAAAAGAAAGGACGAGTTGGTTTACCAGCCATTGGGAAGACAAATAATTTACTTTAATGCCTTTTTTCAAGAAAATGATTATTATTAGAGTTATAGCATTTATAAGATTTCAAAAGTCCATCCAAAATTAAAATTTTAAGCCAAAAAGAGCACAATATGAAAAAAGCCAAGAGCCCTACAAAATGATCATAACAACTTTTTGCATTTTCTTGAAAAATCGAAAATTCAAATTTTGATTGGACAAAAAACAATGAAAAATTCCATTTTTTGGCAAAAATATGCAAGTTACAAAAAAAGATGAATTAACAAAAATTGTGATGCCAAAAAAGATTGACAAATGTTGTTAATATTACTTCTTGATAGGACGCGCCGTTTTTGTTTTATTCGTGGAAAATAAAATTGAAAATAAAAAGTTTAATTTTTGGAAAAAACGACGCAAGTTACAAAAAAATGATCGAACAAAAATTGTTTATCCGAAAGAGAGATACTAACTTGTAATGAATCACATACAAAAAGTATCTAAAAAATTATTTAAATACTTTTTGAAATGACAAATAGTTTTTGTTTTATTCATGAAACACAACATTAAATATAAAAAATAAAAGTTTTTGGCAAATGACACAAGCTACAAAAAAAATATATAAAAAATTGTGCACCAAAAGAAGATCTACCATTTTTTTAATAATCACTTTTTGATAAGACACATAGTTTTCGTTTTAATCGTAAAAAATATCATGAAAAATAAAAATAAATTGTCGTAAAACGACACAAGGTACGAAAAAGAATGAATAGACAAAAGTTGTCCACCAAAAAAGAGATAAAAATTTGTTATGAATCACTTTCTTATAAGACGCGTAGCGTAGATAAAAATTGTGCACAAAAAATATCTGGGAATTTTCTATTAATTATTTTTTGTATGATGCGTATTTTTACTTTGAAATGTATAAATGTATACTGACTAACCTTCTGCACCTTTGTAAAATGCTATCCTCTTTACGCCCTTATACTTTTTTCCTCCTTTATAAAAGTCCACAACAGAAGAAAATAAAAATAAAAAAATAATTTTTAAATGGCTAATTCTGGAATTGCGAGTTGAGCAAAAAAAAGGTTTTGGTTTCTCAATAGCGAAGTTTCAAAAGGCAATGGACTAGCTAGCCGTCCTTAAATTTCGAAACGATTAGCCAAACTATTGAAAAATATTTAACTTATCATTGCTGATATTTTGCACTACATTTTTTTCAACTTTTATTTATTGTTGTTAAATACCGAAAACTATAACTTAAAATAATTTATTATAATTTTTTAGCCCTCAGGAAAATTTGTATGCACTTTTAAATTGAAAAACTTTTTAACCATTTTTTTCTTTCGGGTGCACAATCGGGTGTAAAATCGAATATGTATTAAAAAGCTTTCAATTCGTGCTTGTAATCCGTGATCCGTTCTGGTCCAAAGCTGACACTGATCCTATATCAATTTTTGCCAGTGTCCACATCAGGCATTGCTCCGAAAGAGTGATACTGCTGCAATTGTCCGCAGACTTTAAAAATCTAATTTTAAGTTTAATTTCAGTAAGAGAAATAAAGATACTTGCATTGCAAAAATAAAAGTAGAATTAAATTAACTTAAACCAAATATTCAAACTGGCAAGTCATTTTCAATCAATCAATTTTAGTCTTATTTTGATAGATTGATCCAGCATTGAAAATATCGCCATGTTTTCACACACTATGCAAACATTAATTTTAAAGATAATATTTTTCTATTTATAAAATGTTAAAAAGCTTCATCTTTTCTTTTAAAATCCTATATTTTTAACTTTTGGAAATCCTATCTTACAATTGAAAAGAAGAAAAAATCATGGTTACATAAATTTAAATAATGAGTTTACTATAGTGACTTCCTGATTACTAATAATTCACATCTAATATAATCTTTCGAATTTTTTTTATTTTAATAATATTTTCTAAGATATTGTCTTTTTTCTAAAGCGCATAAAAGTAAGCAAAATTGTACGTATATTATGAAGCAGTATCACTGACAATGAGCAAAATGGTCTTTATTATTCCTGTAATATTTTATCAACTTTAAATCTCATTTTGGTAACTCGTAAAAATAACCTTAGTAATACATGTCACTGGCTTCGAAGAAATGAAGATTTCATAGTTCACGAAGAAGTGCGTAAACTATACTAGCATCCCTCTTTTGCACTTCGATATCTGCCCGAGAAAAATAAATTAGTCCCATTGAAAGTTTCGAACTTTTGTGTGTTTTCTCGACTACGTATTAGAATTTAAGGCAGATTCACCTCAGCTTTGATACCTAATTGTCGCTGAAGCAAAGTATTTGCAAGTTGGAAGAGCCGAGTACTTCGCGCGCAGAGTGTTAAGTTTAAGGTCCGTCCATTCAGTGCCGCCACAAAGGCAAATTGAAAAACGAAATTAGCCATATTTTTTTGTTTGCTAATTTTATGCTAAAAGAAAATTTTTTTTGCTCTCTAAACTTCCGAGACAAGGGTGGCTGCGCTAGAACACTTTCCACTCAGCGCCGCCATCCATGAAAACTCACTAAAAATTATTATGATGAGATAAACGATCAGGGGAGCCCCTAATTAATTACTTGAAACTTGGAAATTTACATCTCATTATAATTTTCCCCAAAAACTACCCTTCCACGTGAACGCATGCAGCGGATTTCCTATATGTATGTAAAAAGGGATAAAAATAATAAAATTCAGAAAACATTGTCAGTTGATATTTTTTTTTCTCTTTTTTTGCTTTCAGATTATATATAATACATTCGCCAAAAACAACACCTAACTCGTAAATACATACCTCTTCTTATCAAAAAAGTTTTGGAAAAGGGAGAACAACCTTGAACAATGTAAAGATGATTTAGAGCTCCAAATTAATTACTTGTTACTTGAAAATGTACATTTCATAATAATTTTTTCCAAAAACTACACTTAAACGTGCACGTATGCAGCAGAGTTCATATATGTATGTAAAAAGCATTGCAAATAATGAAATTCAGTAACCACTTATAGTTGATATTTTTTTTGCGCTTTTTGGCTTTCCAATAATATATAATACATTCCCCAAAAACAACCCCTAACTCGTACACACATACCCCTCGTGATCAAAAACGTTTTAAAAGTGGGAGAACCACCTGAAAAATGTAAAAATGATTTAGAGATCCAAATTAATTACTTGAAACTTAAAAATTTACATCTTATTATAATTTTTTCCAAAAACTACACTTAAACGTGCACGTATGCAGCAGAGTTTATATATGTATGTAAAAAGAATTAAAAATAATATTATAGTATTATATACCATTATATATTATCAGAAAGGAAAAAAAGATCAAAAAATATCGACTAACAGTGGTTTTTATTATTTTTAAAGTTTTTTACATACATGTATGAATTCCAATGCATACTCTCACGTGAAAGAGTATTTTTTGGGAAAAGTTATAATGAGAGGGAACTTTTCAAGTGTTAAGTAATTAATTTGGAGCTCTAAATAATCTTTACATTTTTCCAAGTGGTTTTCCCTCTTTTAAAAGGTTTTTGATCACGAGGGGTAGGTTTGTACAACTTAGGGCTATTCTTTGGGGAACGTAATATATGTCATCGGAGAGCAAAAATAAAGCCAAAAAATATCAACTAACGGCAGTGTCGGAATGCTATTATTTTAATTGCTTTTTAAATACATATATGAACACCGCTGCATACGTCCACGTGGAAGGGTCGTTTTTTTAAAAAATTATAATAAATGGAAATATATTTCTTTAGTTTAGGACACTAAAAGAGTGCACCAAAGTCCTAGCTAAATAACCTGTTTTTTGGATTCAGTGGGGTCTCAAAACGTGGATATTTGACAAAAACTGGGGTGGGGGGCTCAAATTTTACACAAATCTAATACCTTCTCTGATGAAAATGTAAAAATGAATTGATTTTTAATGAATAATGTTTTGATAGTTATTTTTGTTTGTTTTAATCGTAAAAAAATAGAATTAAAAACGTTAAAAAAGTAAATATTTTAAAAACCCAAACTCGAGTTGAAAAAGAAATTAAAAGACAAAAGTTGTAATGGGAATGTGCCCACGCAGCGGTAGCATTCTATCAAAAAGTGATTATTAACAAAGTACATCTTTTTCGAATGCACAATTTATGTCTACACTTTCTGTCTACTCATCTTTTTCCGTATTTGCATAGTTTAAGCGCAAAATGTAATTTTCTATTTGCCATCATTTATTTAACTGACAATATTTTCATTTTCGATTTTTCAAGAAAATAAAAAAAATTCTTAGGACGATCTTGCAGGGCATTCAAAAAGTAACATTTTCCTTCTCCTGACTTTTTTCATATCGTGCGTTTGTTGTCTTAAAATGTTCATTTTCGTGTTTTGTTTTTAATTTTTAAAATGCTATAACTCTAGTAAGTTATAGTTTTATTTTGAAAAAGTAATTAGTATACATTGTTCGTCTTTTTGAATACTATGAATATCCGCACAGAAAATTTTTTAATCTTGAAAAAAGTGGTCTCAACAATATTCAAAATGTGCTTACTTTTTGAATTTTTATCCAAAATGGCTGGTTAAAGAATACGACCTTCATTTTAAGATAACAAAAGAGTGTACCAAAGGACAATGCAATCTGTCAATTCGTTCAAAAGTTATCGTGCTAACAAAACAAAAATCATTCACGAACAGACAGACCGATAGAGAGACACATTCGTAAATTTGACAAAAACTTATAGAGCATGGAAATCAACTAATAAGACTTATTTATAGTTTCGTGTATGCGTTCTTATTATCTCATAGAATTGTCTAATATTTCAGCAAAATGTGCAAAATAGTATATTTTAAGAATGATTTTAGAATATTTACCAGCACTCAAATATTAAATTAAATTAAATTAAATAATTTTTATATTAGACTTCGTTTAATCACCCTCCATGTGTTTATAGTCGTAGCCCACTTTACTTTTTTTGGTCTGTTGAAAGTAAAATAATACTTGAACACAACAGATTAATTGTGCAACGTTTCGTTAGCTTGGTTTGCTAACCCCATCAGGCTGAAATTTTATTATTAAAACACCAATTAATATCATTAAAGTCAATTAAAAACCACTATGTGGTATCACGAATCACTTTTTGTTAAAAAATATTTACCAATATGATTTCGATTAAAACATTGATCTTATCAATGAGTCAGGTATATTGAAAAGGCAGGATTAAAATTTTTCACAACATTACAAGAAAACGAAGGAACAACTGAACGAGTGGTGACAGATAACTGAGAAACATTGAAAACAGTTCCAATATGACAATCCAGTAATCAATTTCTATATAAATGCATACAAACATGGACATATGAAATATGTGTGAGTAAGTAGATCTAAGAGTGCATGTACGATATCTTCTTTTTTATTTATACTATTCGGATTACTCTTAATGTAGAAAATCTCTAAAATTAAACGTTTATCATAAGTAGATTCAAAATCTAGTATTTTTGTATTATCCCAGTCGAATACATTGTTAAATATTGTCTGATGTTTCTTGATAACTGATTCACTTTTCCCATGCTTGGCATGTTCATTAAGACGAGTTTTTAAAGATCTCTTGGTCTTTGACTTCGACTGACAGAATTATTAATTATTTTTCAGGTTATCCAATACAAATTAAAAGAAACATTGTGTTTAACTTGCGTTTTCACGCAAAAAATCTAGAAATTGTTACACTAACCCTATTAAAAAATGACTATCCTGCAGAATTGATCAAAAAACAAATTAAAGTCCGTGTGAAGAAAATCATATATATAACAAATACCAAAAAAAGATGCTCATTGTAAAAAAAAATTTGTTAGACTTCCGATTAGAAAACTTGGTCAAGATTGTACAATAAAGTGGAGCCGTAGCAATTTTGTTTATATATAATAATCCTGTGCAAAAACTGCGACGCCTCTTATATAGAAGAGACAAAGAGATCTTTAAAAACTCGTGTTACTGAACATGTCAAGTATGGAAAAAGTGAATTTGTTATCAACAAATATCAGACAATATTGAACTATGTATTCGACTGGGATAATATAAAAATACTGGATTCTGAATCTTCTTATGATAAACGTTTCATTTCAGAGGTTTTCCACATTAAGAGTAATCCGAATAGTATAAATAAAAAAGAAGATATCCATTCACTAAATCACGGATCCTTCCCGGTCGGTACTTCAAAAATTTAATTCTTAATTTCTCACACTTTTATGCGTACAGATTCTCTTAGACCTACTTACTCACATATGTTTCATATATCCATGTTTTGTTATCCAATTTTAATCCTGCCTTTTGGCTATACACTCATTGATAAGAGCAATGTTTTAATCGAAAACAGATTGGTAAATATTTTTTAACAAAAAGTGATTCTTGATACGAAATACTGTTTTTTGACTAGACTTTAATGATATTAATTGGTGTTTTTAATAATAAAATTTCAGCCTGATGAGCTTAGCAAGCCAAGCTAACGAAACGTCGCACAATTAATCTGTTGTGTTAAATTATTATTTTACCCCCAACTGACGGTGAGAAAAAAGTGAAGTGGGCTACGAGTAATAATTTTTATAACTTAATTTAAGAAAGTTGTAAAGATTATAAAATTGAATTGAAAATGAGGATTACTAAAAAGTGATTCAAGAATCACTCAGGAGCGAACAAAACCAGATCATCTGAAGGGGTCTAAACTTTTTATTATATTTTTTACGCTAGGGTGGAAAGCAGGTAGTCTGCGAGTCGTCTCAAGGCGAACGAAAGTGGAGCAAATGACTTCTCACACAAATCTTTGACCTTTAGAACAGAGAGTTTTCCAGCTTTTGCGCAAGATACTTTTGTTTATTGTCTCTCGTTCTTAAAGTCGAGACAGAAAAATGTTTCCTCTTATTAGTTTTGACTTGTGGCGCCTTATCTTACATCTTCTCCATCCACAAAGATTCGAGAGAGCAGAGAAGACGTTTGCCAAATAAATGAAAGCTTATCCGTGCCTATTCTATTATTTACCATGCTAATAAATCATCTACTGTGTTATTTCGTTCTCGCTTAAAACGCTGACAGTGAGCCCAGGAGTGGAGCATGTCTCGACTAGGAATGCTTTAATGCTTTCAGCTCTGTCAGCAATCGATGTTCCAGTTCTATTCTGCGATTCCAGTTTTGAATCGATGATAGTAAATCATGTTCAACACGATTCTGCGACTTGCATTTCTATTCGTTATGGGAAATTTAATGCCTCAGAAGCAGTATTTTGACCGTAAATAGAATTAGACTCTCTAGATATTTTTTATTATTAAATAGTACTTGTCTAAGTAGGGTAAGGTACATAAATATGACAAATTTCATAATAATAATAATAATTTATACAGTGCAAATATAATATAATATGAAATTCAATGCTTAATTCGCCCCAATTATAATTAGAAACTGACATAATAATTAAAATAAGCTAGTGAGCGTGTAAAAATTGATGCAATTCTTGCACCCCAGTCATATGAAAGCGAAATGGTTAAGGAATCAGATTAAAATGTGTTAATAGTATATCTAAGAATTAAATAATGAAGTGAAAAATTTTTCATAAATTATTTTTAATTTATAAACACATATAACGGCTTAAGTTAGTAAATGATTAACTACTTTTTAGTCCGAATTCTTAGCTGGTCGCCCTCATCTTCTTTTGACTCCAATTGGAATATATACTATTACCAATTATACTCAACTGAGTACTCGCGCACTGCGGCCTTTCGTGGCGAGGTTCGCAACCGCTATCGCCTCGCTCTCCTAAGAAACTGGAACGCCTAGCAGTTCTAAGAATACCTAATCCGCAGGTAACTAAAATGAATTTCTGGTGTATTTAATCTCTTTAGTGTCTGGCTTTTTCTTTTTCTATCTTATTTGGCTTTATATAAAATCGTCACTTCGTAAATGATGCATTAGACTGGCAATAAAAATGTAAGATCTTTCCTTTAATTCGTGATACCGAAGAAGTATATTTGAATAATTTACTTCCCTAATTATTTTAAGTACATCTCCAGTAATTTACGTACGTAATTTTTGTCTTTTCTTCGGTATTCCATAATCACTTTTACAAAATAAAAATTGTACGTAACTTACTTTTTCTCTATTTCAAAAAGAATAGAAATAATTGTAGGAGCGCACAACCTAATTTTTAGCAGGGGGTGGTAAGAATTGCACATGATGCTTGAGATTAAAAATTGATTGGCACCATTTATTAATTATTAAATAAAATTATCGCTAAATCTTAATTATTGTATAAATAACAAAGTACAAATTTTCTGGGAATGTTTTGATAAAAAAAAGTCCTTTCGGTTAATCATAACGCTGATATGGGTAAATTAATAAATACAATTATATAAAAACACTAGAGAATGAAGTTAAGTAAGCCGTTGAAATCTCCCCCTCCCAACTTTCTCTAAGCTACTTCCCCGCCTATCCTACTCCAGTCTCGTATACTTACCCTCCCCTAATTTTCCTCTCCTATCCTCTCCATACAATTCTCATATCATCATTTACTCCCCCTCCTCTCACTTCTCTTTAACTACTTTTCCTTCCCTCTCCTAACTTATCTTTCTATAACCTGGCCCTCCCATCTGACCCTTTTTTTCATTTCCTCAACTGCCCCCTAATTCCTCTACTTCCTCTCCTTTATTTTTCCTCACTCATTACTTTCCCTACTTTCCCCATCTTATCTCGTTCCCTTCCTTCTCCACCCCCCTTACTACCTCATTGCATTGACTTCCCATATTTCTCCTACTTTCCCTCTTTTATTTTCTCTCCTCTCACTTCTCCTCCTGGGGAAAAAGTACGACGGGCGAGCGCACAGTGGGACAAAGAAAATTTTTCTGGACAGATTTATCTAGAACTTACAATTTTGTTCCCATTTCAGCATTTTATTTGGCATGCAAATTAGATAAGATTAAAAGAGATTTGATTTTTGAATGATGTTTTTATTCATATTTTATGTCACAACAAAGTTGAAATTTGCAAAATTTCTATTTTATAAGCGATCATATTTTTTGTAACTCCTTACATTTATGTGGAAAAATCACGAAATCAGTAAAGACGCTGTATTGAAATTATATCCAGCAAATTGTTTTTATATAAACACCACTCAAGCTCCGTTCACATTTCTCTCATACTTGTAGTGATATACACTAAATTATTCTTTCCTGAAATTGAAAGAAACTATAAGTAAAAAACTCTTAAAGGTAAAATTGAATGCTAAAAGTTCTGATCATATTTCAATTAAAATAACTCGCCTTGCTTCGCAGCCATTGGCCCTATTATTTACAGATGGGAATATTTCCTGATACCTGGCATATATTTGACTTTCATTACAAAAAAATCTGAAATCGGATCAGAATTGTCAGCTCTATACTAATTGTCCAGAACAACATTTTTTTGCTCCACTGTGGGACGCATGTGCGACGGAAACTAGACCGAAACTATTAGGGTTTCTGTTCTGAGCTATGAAACCTAAAATAATATTATTCTTCGTCTATGATGAAATTATCTTATCGCTGCAAAACAAAACTATTAATAGATGTCAAATCTGCCTAATTTCTCTTTTCACAATTAATTTTTTAATAATTAAATAAAAGACACTAAAGAATGTTTTCGTAATTTTGAATTTTTGTCCTATAAAAAAAAAAAAAAAAATTTGGTGTAATGATATGTCTCGAAAAAATCGCAATCATTGTTAAAAACCTTTTCGGCTTATATTTACTTGAAGTTGTTTCATATCTTTAATATTAAATTTTAAAATTGAAACTTATAAATAATTAATTATAACTTTCAAATAATCTACTAAATCATTGAAAATAATATACATCTTTTATGTTAAGGGTTTGCTCTTGAAATTAGTATTTTTTGAAAAGAAATTTCATTTAAAATAATTTCTAGAAGTTTTACGTTGTTTTTAGATTTTTTTTTAAATCGAAAATTAGCATTTTAAATGAAAAATCATTATCAAGATTCCCAATTTTCAAAAATTTCGAAGATATGTTAACGTTTTACATCGCAAATTGATATTTATTATAAAAATGATTAAATTTCAATTATTAACCATTTTTCAATAGTTTCAGGTTATTTTAACGTTTGGTAGAGGAAAGCGGTTATTTGAAATCAAAATATTTCATTTTTGAAGGCAATTTACCATTATAAACAATTTAATGCTATATTATGTCAGCGTATTTCGTCGAAAACCATTAAAATATTAATTTTTTTAAATCATTAGATTTTGAAGAAGACTCATAATTTCTGAACAATTTTGATGTCACGTTGTTTTATATTAAAAAAAAGGTATTTTAAAATAAAAATCATTATATGAATTAGATTTTGAATCTTTAAAAATTGTTTTGATTATGTAACTCTTTTCCGGAAATTGATTCTTTTGAAAAAATTGGATTTCACAGTTGATACAAATTGCTTGAACAATTATTTTCGAAGAAGATTTACAACTTTGGAACCATTTTAATTATATATTTATATTTTTTTACCGGATTTTTTTTTCTAAAACAAGAATAAGTGTAAAAAGGGATTTATAATTTTAAACAATTTTTTCTTGTGTTATGTTATGTTTTTCGTCTAAAATTTTTATCGTAAATAAAAGATCATTAGATGTTGAAATGATGTTGAAATTCAACAATGTTGAAGCAAGAATTGGGTGTGTTAAGGTTTTTCATGGAAAATATTATCCTAAAATAAATTATTTCACAACAGTTAAACTTACATTTTAGAATATTATACAGGGTGTCACAAAAGTAACGGAATAAGCCTGTATCTTCTGAAATGAGCTATTTTTCACAAAGCCCAAGGTTATTCCCGCAGAAACTTTTAACAAGGAACCTAATGCTGACCTTAGTTTTGACCGTGAGGATGACCTTCAAGGTTAGTTCAAGGTCAACTTTTTAAAAAATGGAAACGTCCCTTTTTTGACACCGGCAATCGAAAGAATGGAAAATTTTACATTTAAATATGTACTTAGGCAATACGTTCCGGATGATCTTGAAGGTCACCTTGAGATTATTGTATCTCAAAAAATGTTCTAATGGCTATAAGAACAGCATTATTGGTCGGGTGAGGTGAATTTTTAGTGTTAATGAAAAAGATTACATAATGGGGTTTTGAAGTCGCTAAGGCTAAATCTGTATGTGAATAATGTGACTTTCGTTTGTCAAAACATTGTTTGTGTTAAAATGACTTTAATGTGACCTTAAAGATCATAGAGAAAATATGACCTAAGTACATATTTAAGTGTAAAATTTTCCGTTCTTTCGATTGCCTGAGTCAAAAAGCGGTGTTTTAATTTTTCTTAATGTTGACCTTCAAATAACCTAAAATGTCATCCTCAAGGTCAAAACTGAATTAACTATCTGGTTCCTAATTAAAAAGTACTACGGGAATGACCTTATGGTTATGATTATAATAATAATTATAATATTTATAATTAAAATATAATATTATATAATAGAATTATAATTATAATTATTATAATCATATAATCTCACTTGAGTTAGAGAGCTGTTCCGCTTATTTTGTGACATGCTGTATTTTACCATGAAGTTAATATCATTTTTAATTAATTATAAAAAATATTTTCCTTGTTTTTATTTCGGATAGTAGATACTGTAAAAAAAAGTTTTATATAAATATTAATTTTATATGTTAGTTTAAGAATCGTTAGGGCAAACAAAATAATTAGTGACATAGCGCTCATGTTTGGTTTTTAGTAATTACAAAAATAAATTTGTAAACAAATTTTTTTGGAAACACTTGTTTAATTATAGAAATGTAGGACTACATAAACGTTCCTCAGTCTTTATGTAATGTCCTAAATTTTCAACTCGATACGTCTTTCATGCAGAAAGCGGATAACTATTACATGCTCTCAATTACGTAAAATCTACTTAACAAATCTAATTTAAACTAGAATAAAGTGTACATACATCACGAATAAATTTAATAAAATATATTTATGGACAACAAAAAGATGAAGTTTTTTACTTTTCTATCATTTAATAAATTAAATCTCTGTGAAAATTCTGAATGATTTCTCAGACTAGAAGTCCTGCAGATGCTCCTTTCTCGCATTCTTAATGATTTCCGGACCCTCGTCAGAATACTTGGTCTCTTTGAATACGAAACTATTTGCAATTAAGCGCATTCAGCAACTGTCCTCAGTTACTCATTTTGAAAGGTCATACTTCTCTCTACTTCTATGTACAATTTGAAAGCATATTTCTTTTGAAGAAAAAGTTTGTAAAGAATTTTTAAACCAAAATTAACAAATAAGCAAATAGTATTGACTTTACTTGACTGTCTAAAACATTAGAATAGCTAATCAATTTCTAAACTTTTCGTATAATGTTTATCATATGGATCGAGATATTCCTCGAAATAATGACAAAAAAAAATTGAAATAATCTATTACTCTTGAAATATATTTTCACTATTCTGAGATTCATGGAATAATTCGTGAACCGTTTTAATTACTTCAAGGGTTTTCGTAAATGCCGTGATAAATATTATGTGAAATTTTTGGCCTATATTACACTGCCAACTATAGTCTCAAAAATGTATTTATTCCGTGTAGGGAGCAAAAGTGTAACAAAATTTTTTTGTAATCTATGAATTTATATATATATATATGTATCTTCAGTGTAATGGAGTATTCCTTCACTGTAAAGTTTCCTTCGACCGTTTTTTTAAAATAACGTGGTTATTCTTTGGAATATAAATTTGGTTGGTCATACGGTCAACATAAAATAACAACAAAAGATTCTGAT
>JAAAKG020155011.1:0-30547 GCA_010014905.2 Druon quercuslanigerum | reverse complement strand
ATTCATGTATAAAAAAAGGGTAAATCAGATTTCTAAGATTTTAGAACATTTCAGAAATTTGCAATGATTTCAAATTGTTATTTAGAAAATTTCAAGAGATTTCAGAAAGATTAAGAAAAATTAAGAAAGATTTCACAAGTATTTCAAATATTTCATAAAGATTTCAAAAAATTGCTAAAAGATTTTAAATACTTTAAAAGATTTAAATAAATTCACAAAGATTTCATAACATTAAAAAATTTCACAAAAATTAAAAAGATTTCAAGTATTTCAAAGATTTTAAAGGAGTTTAAATTTTTAAGAAGATTTCAAAGATTTTACAATGATTTTCAACATTTCACAAAGATTTCAATGATTTCAAAGATTTTACCTAAATTTTTGAAGGTTTTCAAAGTTTTCACAAATCTTTCAAATATTTCACAAAGATTTTTAAACTTTAGAAGATTAAAAGGATTTTAAAGATTTTAAAAAGGGTATTATAAAAGGATAAATCAGATTTCTAAGATTTCAGAACATTTCAGAAAGCAATGATTTCAAATTATTATTTAGAAGATTTTAAGATATTTTACAAAGATGTCAAATATGTCAAGAATTTTGAATGTTTTAAAAAGGGAGTACGCCAAAACACAAAAAAAGTCCAAGATTTTAGATGAATTCACATTTGTTTAGGAAATTTCAAAATATATTTCAAAAGTTTCATATCTTCCAGTGGATTTTGAACAATTTTGAAAGGTTTTAAGAAATTTGAGAAAATTTCAAAAGATTTCAATGATTGCAAATGAACACAAAAGTTTTCACCAACAAAGATTAAGAAAGATTTTACAAGTTTTTCAAATATTTCATAAAGATTTCGAAAAATTCGAAGATTTCCAAGATTTCAAAGATTTTAAAAATTTGTTTAAAGGTTTTAAAATGTTTCAGCAAATTTTTAAATACTTCAAAAGGTTTAAATAAATTCACAAAGATTTCATAACATTAAAAAATTTCACAAAAATAAAAAAGATTTCAAGGATTTCAAAGATTTTTCCCAAATTTTTTAAGATTTCAGAATATTTCACAACATTTAAAATATTTTAATAATCTCAAATAATTCCGAAAGTTTTTAAAACATTTTAGATATTTTAAAGGATTTTAAATTTGTTTAGAAGATATCAAAGATTTTACAATGCTTTTCAACATTTCACAAAGATTTTAATGATTTCAAAGATTTTACCTACCTTTTTAAGGTTTCCAAACTTTTCACAAACCTTTCAAATATTTCACAAAGATTTTTAAACTTTAGAAGATTTCAAGGATTTTAAAGATGTTAAAAAGGGTATTATAAAAGGGTCAATCAGATTTTTAAAATTTCAGAAAATTTCAGAAAGCAATGATTTCAAATTATTATTCAGAAGATTTCAAAAGATTTTACAAAGTACGCCAAATTACAAAAAATGTCCAAGATTTTAAATAAGTTCACATTTTTTTTTTAGAAAATTTCAAAATATTTAACAAAAGTTTCATATCTTTCAGTGATTTCAAATAAATAAAAAAGACATAGGAAACATTTCACAAAGATTTCAAAGAACTTATAAGGATTTCAAAAGATTTCAAGACTTTAAAATTTTTTTAAGATATCAAAGATTTCAGACCATTCCGAGGGTTTTAAACAATTTTAAAAGGTTTCAAGAAATTTGAGAAGATTTCAATAAATTTCACAAGTATTTCCAATATTTCATAAAGATTTTAAAAAATTCGAAGATTTCAAAGATGTCAAAGATTTAAAAATATTGCAAAAAGATTTCTTATTTTCACAAAAAATTAAGAATTTGTTTACTTATGATTCTGCTTTCTTCAGAAATTGTTGTCCATTAAAGAATGTCATGCTTCATATTTTACATGTTTATTTTCTTATTTAATATAAAAAAAGGAGACCTAGAAAAAATTGATTTCTTGACTCGGAAAAAGACCTTGAATTTTATTCTTCGGAACCGCTGAACCCCCTGTATAAGATTGTCTCTTCAGGGCTACAAAGCCCTAAAAATCACATTTCTTCAGCACATCACTAATATACGCACTACATTTAACTACACACTAAACCAGGAAATAAAAATTGCGACTGTTGATCTATTGAAAAATGTTTCTAGGAATTCGATATCGAGATGACGAAAGTTGGAGGAAGCTTAGGATTCACCTTGAGGAAAGCTGATAGCAGTGCCCTAGGACACTACATTAGAGCTCTGGTGAGGGAGCCAGCTTTAAGTGATGGAAGAATTCGACCTGGTGATAAAATTGTAGCAGTTGATGGAGCACCACTCTCTCCCATGAGCCACGAGGAAGCTGTTGCTCTTCTCCGGCAGTGTGGACCAAATGTGAAGCTTCGACTTTATCGCGACTTGGCACAGACCCCTGTCTCTGCCTTATCACCAACGGAACCTGATCATCCCCTGCGTCCGCCACGAACTAATTTAAGGTATCCGCTCTACAAAAAATAATGATCGATTAGATTGACACGATACTGGATAAACGAAACGACTTCTCCGGAAGATCCACAATTTATATTCAGATTTTTTGTTATTTTCTTTTTCTTTACGCGTAATTTCCTACGATGATTGATCAGATTGTCTGATACATTTCAAAGGGTACATAATCAATTTAGGGATCGTGCATAAACTACTGCATTAACCTCTCAGAATTTAGAGTAATATTTTTTACTGAAAGTTCATAATGGGGAAGTTTTTAGTGCGTTTCCAGATGATGAATTTTTTTGGTAGAAAAATATTATTTTTGTTTAAAAAATGTATGTCTTTAGTTGAAAATTCAACTTTTTGACTGTCAATTCTCGATTTCGATTAAAAATTCGTCTTTTTCGTAGTAAATTATTCTTTTTGTTTAAAATTCAATTGTTTAGTTGACGATTCTTGAATTTTGAAAAAAATTCAATTTTTTGGTTGACAATTCTTGAATTTTGATAAAAATCCTTTTTTCGGTAGGAAATTAATATTTTTGATTAAACATTCATATTCTTCTTAAAAATTTAACAACTAGGTTTTAAAGTTTAACTACTTTTTTAAAAATTAAAAAAATCTTTCTTTCGTAAAAGTTCAACTTTTTAGTTGAGAATTCTTCAATTTTAAGAAAAATTTATCTTTTTTTGGTAGTAAATTAAACTTTCGTTTAAAAATTCATATTTTTTAGTTGGAAATTCAAATTTTTGCATGGGACTTCTTGAACTTGAATATTTGTTTTTTAGGAAGAAAATTAATCTTTTTGTTTAAAAATTCAATTTTTTGGTTGACAATTCTTGAATTTTGATAAAAATCCTTTTTTCGGTAGAAAATTAATATTTTTGTTTAAACATTTATATTCTTATTAAAAATTTAACAACTAGGTTTTAAAGCTTAACTACTTTTTTAAAAATTAAAACAATCTTTCTTTCGTAAAAGTTCAACTCTTTGGTTTAAAAATTCATATTTTTTAGTTGAAAATTTAACTTTTGGCATGGGAATTCTTAAATTTTGTTGAATATTCGTTTTTTAGGTAGACAATTAATCTTTTTGTTTATAAATTCATATTTTTGATTGTAAATTTAACAAATAGACTTTAAAGTTGAATTAATTTTTTAAAAATTAAACAAAATTTCTTTCTTAAAAGTTCAACTGTTTGGTTGAGAATTCTTGAATTTTGTTTAAAAACGTAGATTGTTTTGTAGTAAATAATTCTTTTTATTCAAAAATTATTATTTTTTTAGTTGAAATTTAAAATATTTAACTGAGAACTCCTGAATGTTTTTTAAAATTCGTAATTTTGGTAATAAATTAAACTTTTTTAGTTAAAAATTAAATTTTTTGGTTGAGAATTCTTGAATTTGGCTAAAAATTTCTTTTTTTTTGGTTGAAAAATAATCTTTTTGTTTAAGAATTCTTATTTTTCGTAAAACATTTAACAAAAAAGTTTCGAAGTTGAATTATAAAAATTTTTTTTTTCGGTACAAAATTAATCTTTTTTTAAACATTCATATTCTTCTTAAAAATTTGACAACTAGGTTTTAAAATTCAACTATTTTTTTAAAAATTAAAAAAATCTTTCTTTCGTAAAAGTTCAACTTTTTGGTTGAGAATTCTTGAGTTTAATTTGAAAATTTGTCTTCTTTGGTAGTAAATGAATCTTTTTGTTTAAAAATTAAACTTTTCATGTTGAAAATTAAACTTTTTGGTTCAGAATTCTTGAATTTTGTTAAAAAATTAGATTGTTTTGTAGTAAATAATTCTTTTTATTTAAAAATTAATCTTTTTTAGTTAAAACTTCAACTTTTTAGCTGATAACTCCTTAAAGTTCTTGAAATTTCGTAATTTTGGTAATAAATTAAACTTTTTCTTTGAGAATTCTTGAATCTGGCTAAAAATTCGTTTTTTTCTGTTAAAAAATAATCTTTTTGTTTAAGAACTCATATTTTTGGTAACAAATTTAACAAAAAGGTTTTAAAGTAGAACTATAAAAATTCGACTTTTTGGATGAAAATTCTTTAATTTTATTAAAAATTCGTCTTTTTCGTAGTAAATTATTCTTTTTGTTTAAAAATTCAATTTTTTTGGTTGACAATTCTTGAATTTTAATAAAAGTTCTTTTTTTTTGCAGAAAATTATTTTTTTTGGTTTAAACATTCATATTCTTCTTAAAAATTTAACAACTATTTTTTAAAGTTTAACTACTTTTTAAAAAATTTTTAAAATCTTTCTTTCGTAAAAGTTCAACTTTTTGGTTGAGAATTCTTCAATTTTAAGGAAAATTGATCTTTTTTTGGTAGTAAATTAAATTTTTGTTTAAAAAATTCATATTTTTTAGTTGAAAATTCAACTTTTTGCATGGGAATTCTTGAACTTTGTTGAATATTTGTTTTTTAGGTAGACAATTAATCTTTTTGTTTGAAAATTCATATTTTTGGTTGTAAATTTAACAACTAGACGTTAAAGTTGAATTAATTTCTTAAAAATTAAAAAAATTTCTTTCTTAAAAGTTCAACTTTTTGGTTGAGAATTCTTGAGTCTTATTTAAAAATTCGTCTTTTTTAGTAGTAAATTAATCTTTTTGTTTCAAAATAAACTTTTTAAGTTTAAAATTAAACCTTTTGGTTCAGAAATCTTGAATTTTGTTTAAAAATTAGTTTGTTTTGTAGTAAATAATTCCTTTTGTTTAAAAATTAATCTTTTTTCGTTAAAACTTCAAATTTTTAGCTAAGAACTCCTGAATTGTTGAGAATTGTTGACTTTTTTTCAAAACTCGATTTTTTGAAGAAAATTAATCTTTTTGTTTAAATATTCAGAATTTTTGTTCAAAATTAACAATTATGATTTAAAGCTGAACTACTTAGTTAAAAAAGCATTTTTTGGTTGACCATTCAAAATTTTAGTTAAAAATGCATTTCTTTGGTTGGAAATTAAAATTTTTTGTTGAAAAGTTCCTTTTTTTAGGTTGAAAAATTAATTCGGTGATGGAAGATTTACCTATTCCATTTTTGGTTGTTGTTCCATTGTTAAAATAACTGGACTATTTTGTTGAAAATTGGTTTTATTTTGTTGAAAATTAATCTAATTTAGTTTTAAATTCAAATTTTGGGTTAAGAGTTCCTTCATTTGTTGGAAATTCATCAATTTTGGTATAAAATTAACTTTTTTATTAAGATTTCATTCGGTTTAATTTGATAATTCAACTCTTTTGTCTAGAAAAATTGTTATTTTGTCTTGAAATTCCAATAATTTAATTTAAAAAAATCAACTAATTTGTACAACATTCGTTTTTTTATAATTTAAAATTATTTAAAAAAATTAAATTCCACTTTTGTTAACAAATTTACCTTTCTTAGTTCAAAATTCAATAATACCCGGAATTTCTTTTACATAAAATTCAATTATGAACAATTTAACACTTACTCTGAAATTCACTGTTTTATTTTAATCGTTGATTTATCACCGAAGTTAATAATTCACCTCAAAATTGGTAAGGTAAATTGTCGCTGATCCCTTATCCTTGATTTAATACCAAACCTTCAACTAAAAATCAATCAAGAAAAAATTGAATAATCTTCTTGTATCTCAAGAACAAACGCTCTGAACTTTTTAAAAATCAATTCTTAAATTTCAGACAAGAGGCTGTTGATATGCTCTGTGATTTGGCGGTGCGAAAATTATCTCCGGGAACTTATAATGGTTCGAATGATTCCAATCGATCCGCATCAGGATCTTGCAACTCGCCAAGAAAACTTCGAAGACCTGCTCCACGAACTCCTAGTACCGAGTTTGATCAAGGTATCTATAATTTTAATTTATCTGCTTATACAGGGTGTTCGTTCATAAAAATTTATCAGAGATTTCGAACATTTCATAAAGGTTGCAAGGATTTCAAAGATTTAAAAAATACGTCTACACCAGATTTAAAAGATTTCAAACATTTCCAAAGATTTTTAAACTTCCAAAAGATTTCCAAGATTGTAAATATTTTAAAAAGGGAGCAAACCAGATTTCTAAGCTTTCGAAAGATTTCAAAAAATTTTACACAGATTCAAAATATTTTAATGGTTTTAAATGAATACGAAAGATTTCCAAAAGATTTCAAACATTTCATAAAGACTGCAAGGATTTCAAATATTTGAAAAAGGCGCGTACACTAGATTTTAAAGATTTCACAAAGATTTCGAACTTTTCTAAAGATTTTAAAACTTGAAAAAGATTTCAAAGATTTAAAAGTTTTTTAAAAGGAAAAATTTAAAAAGATTTCACATAGATTTAAAATAATTCAATGATTTCAATCAATAAAAAAAATTTTACAAACCAAGATTTAAGAAAGATTTTACAAATATTACAGAAAGAATTCCCAAATATTTTTAAGCTTTCAAAAGATTTTAAAAAGCGAGTAAACCAGATTTCTAAGATTTCAAAAGATTTTATACAGTTTAAAAATATTTCAAAGATTTCAAATAAATACAAAATATTTCGAAAATATTTCAAAAATGTTACACTAATTCAAAAGATTTAAAGAAATTTGAGAAGATTCCAATTATTTCAAACTAACACAAAAGATTTCATAAAGAAATATCATAAAAGATTTCACAATTATTTCAAAGAATTCATAAAAGTTTCACAAGATTGTAAAAAAATTCACAAAGATTACAGATTTCAAATATTTTACGAAAATTTAAGATGATTTCAAAAGACTTGACACAAATTTCACAACTTCACAAAATTTTTAAGTTCTTCAAGAGATGTGAGTGAAATCACAAAGATTGCAAAAGATTTAACAAAGATTTTAAAAATTTCAAAGAGTTTAAATTTTTTTAAAAGGGGTGATTCGAAAAGATTTCACTAAGATTTAAAGTAATTCAACGATTTCAACGAATAAAAAAGCTTTTACAAACAAAGCTTTAAAAAAGTATATTAAAAATATTTTAAAAGATTTGATAAAGATTTCACAAAATTTTCCCAAAGATCTTAAAACTATCAACGTTTAAAAATATTTGAATAATTTCAAATAAATACAAAAGATTTCAGAAAGATTTCACAAATATATTTTAAAATTTCATAAAAGTTTCATACAGATTTCAAAAGGTTTTAAAAGATTTCAAATATATGCAAATATTTCACTAAGAATACAAATAATTAAATTATTTCAATATGATTTCACATACAAAGATTCAAGAAAATTTGAAAATATTTGACAAAGATTTGACAAAAATTTCTCAAATATTTCGAACATTTAATAAAGATTACAAGAATTTGAAAGCTGTGGAAAAGGCGTGTATGCCAGATTTTAAAGGTTTCGAACATTTCCAAAGATTTTAAAATTTTCGAAAGATTTCAAAGATTTAAAAATTTTTTAAGAAGAAAAATTTTAGAAGATTGCACTAAGATTTTAAATAATTTAATGATTTTAAAGAATATAAAAGATTTTACAAACCAAGATTTAAGAAAAATTTTACAAATATTTAAATAAAAATTCCCAAAGATTTGAAAAATTTCAAAAGATTTTACACAGTTTAAAAATATTTTAAAGATTTCCAATAAATACAAAAGATTTCAGAAGGATTTCGAAAGTGTTTCAAACATTTCAAAAAAGTTTCATACCGATTGCAAAAGATTTAACAAAGATTTTAAAAATTTCAAAGAGTTTAAATTTTTTTAAAAGGGGTGATTCGAAAAGATTTCACTAAGATTTAAAGTAATTCAACGATTTCAACGAATAAAAAAGCTTTTACAAACAAAGCTTTAAAAAAGTATATTAAAAATATTTTAAAAGATTTGATAAAGATTTCACAAAATTTTCCCAAAGATCTTAAAACTATCAACGTTTAAAAATATTTGAATAATTTCAAATAAATACAAAAGATTTCAGAAAGATTTCACAAATATATTTTAAAATTTCATAAAAATTTTATACAGATTTCAAAAGGTTTTAAAAGATTTCAAATATTTGAAAATATTTCACTAAGAATACAAATAATTAAACGATTTCAATACGATTTCACAAACAAAGATTCAAGAAAAATTTCACTTATATTCCAAAATATTTGACAAACATTCGACAACAATTTCTCAAAGATTTCGAACATTTCATTAAGATTACAAGAATTTCAAAGCTGTGAAAAAGGCATGTATGCGAGATTTTAAATTTAATGATTTTAAAGAATAAAAAAGATTTTACAAACTAAGATTTAAAAAAAATTTTATAAATATTTCACAAAGAATTCCCAAAGATTTTAAAACTTTCAAAAGATTCTAAAAATCGAGTAAACCAGATTTCTAGGATTTCAAAAGATTTTACACAGTTTAAAAATATTTTAAAGATTTCAAAAGAATACAACAGATTTGAGAATGATTTGGAAAGTGTTTCAAATATTTAAAAAAAGTTTCATACCGATTGCAAAAGAATACCAGAATTCCAAAGATTTCAAAAAGGGTTCCAGATGTCAAAGATTTTAAACGATTTTAAACATTTCAATGATTCCAAATGAATACGAAAGATTTCGAAAATATTTCAAAAATGTTAAACTAATTTAAAAGATTTAAAGAAATTTGAGAAGATTCCAATTATTTTAAACTAACACAAAAGATTTCACAAACAAAGAATATAAAAAGTTTCACAATTATTTTAAAGAATTCATAAAAGTTTCACAAAATTGTAAAAAAATTCACAAAGATTACAGATTTCAAATATTTTACGAAAATTTAAAATGATTCCAAAATACTTTACAGAAATTTCAACATTTCACAGAAATTTTAAGTACTTCAAGAGATGTGAGTGAAATCACAAAGATTTCTAAAGATGTAACAAAGATTTTAAAAATTTCAAAGAGTTTAAATTTTTTTTAAAAGGGTGATTCGAAAAGATTTCACTAAGATTTAAAATAATTCAACAGTTTCAACGAATAAAAAAGCTTTTACAAACGAAGATTTACCAAAAATATTACAAATATTTAAAAAGATTTGATAAAGATTTCACCAAAATTTTCCAAACATTTTAAAACTATCAAAGATTAAAAATATTTGAATGATTTCAAATGAATACAAAAGATTTCACAAATATTTTTGAAATTTCATAAAAGTTTCATACAGATTTCAAAAGGTTTTAAAAGGATTTCAAAACATATTAGAAGATTTGAAAATATTTCACTAAGAATACAAATAATTAAACGATTTCAATATGATTTCACAATAAACGATTCAAGAAAAATTTCACTTATATTTGAAAATATTTGACAAAGATTTGACAACAATTTCTCAAAGATTTCGAACATTTAATAAAGATGACAAGAATTTGAAAGCTGTGGAAAAGGCGTGTATGCGAGATTTTAAAGGTATCGAACATTTCCAAAGATTTTAAAACTTTCGAAAGATTTCAAAGATTTAAAAATTTTTTAAGAGGAAAAATTTGAAAATATTGCACTAAGATTTCAAATAATTTAATGATTTTAACGAATTAAAAAGATTTTACAAACCAAGATTTAAGAAAAACTTTACAAATATCACACAAAAATTCCCAAAGATTTAAAAAAGGGTACAGTAAAGTTCCAAGTGTCAAGGATTTTAAACTATTTCAAATATTTCAATGATTTCAAATGAACACGAAAGATTTCAAAAATATTTCAAAAATGTTAAACTAATTTAAAAGATTTTAAGAAATTTGAGAAGATTCCAATGATTTCAAACTAACACAAAAGATTTCGCAAACAAAGATTATAAAAGGTTTCACAATTATTTCTAAGAATTCATAAAAATTTCAAAAGATTTTTAAAAACATCACAAAGATTACAGATTTCAAATATTTCACGAAAATTTAAAATGATTCCAAAAGACTTCACACAAATTTTACCATTTTACAAAAATTTTAAGTACTCCAAGAGATTTCAGTGAAATCACGAAGATTTCAAAAGATTTAACAAATATTTTTAATTTTTTTTAAAGTGGAGATTCGAAAAGATTTTCACTAAGATTTCCAATAACTCAACGATTTCAACGAATAAAAAAGCTTTTACAAACGAAGATTAATAAAAAAATATTACAAATATTTTAAAAGATTTGATAAAGATTTCACAAATATTTTTAAAATTTCATAAAAGTTTCACACAGATTTCAAAAGGGTTTAAAATGTTTTAAAACATAATAGAAGATTTGAAAATATTTCACTAAGAATACAAATAATTAAATGATTTCAATATGATTTCACAAAAAAAGATTCAAGAAAAATTTCACTTACATTTCAAACAATTTTACAACAATTTCTCAAAGATTTCGAACATTTAATAAATATTTAACAAAGGTTTTAAAACTTTCAACGGATTTCAAATTTTTTAAAAGGAAAGATTTGAAAAGATTGTACTAAGATTTCAAATAATTGAATTATTTTAACGGATAAAAAAAATTACAAACCAAGATTTGATAAAAATTTTACAAATATTTCACAAAAAATTCCCAAAGATTTTAAAAAGCGAGTAAACCAGATTTCTAAGATTTCAAAAGATTTTACACAGTTTAATAATATACAAAAAGGGTGCATAAAGTACCTGGTTTCAAATATTTTAAACGATTTCAAATATTTCAATGATTGCAAACGAATACGAAATATTTTGCAAATATTTTGCAAACAGAGATTAAAGAAAGCTTTCACAAATAGTTCAAAGATGTCATACAAATTTCAAAATATTTCAAAAAAATTCACAAAGATTACAGATTTTAAATAATTTACGAAAATTATAAGATTGAAAAAGATTTCAAGTAATTCGAGAGATTTCAATGAATTTAAGAAGATTTCAAAAGATTTTACAAAGATTTTAAAGATTTCAAGGATATCAAAGACGTCTTATTATTAAAGAATTTATTTATGGTTCTACTTTCTTTAAAAATTTTTGACCCATAAAGAATGAAATGGCTGATTTTTTACACCTACAACAAAACAGTTATTTCATTATTTGATTACAAAAAAATTAGACCTGGAAAAACTTGAGTTTTTAACCTGGAAAACCTGGGAAAGACCTTGAATTTCATTTCTAAGAATCGCTGGATTCGTGGATCAATGGAGAAAAAGTGGCGGTTTGCTCCTTCCCATGCGCATAAAATGCATCATATTTTCAATGAACTAAAAAAAACAACAACAAGCCCATTTTGCCTAAAAGCCCTTTGCGACGAAATCTATTTAGCCCTTTAGATTATGTGCTTAAAATATGACACAAACAATTCCTAACTGTTGGTGAAAAGTTGTAATTTATAAAACATGGACTGAAAATCGAGCCTTAGGAAGCGCCCTAACGATTCTATTGCTCATGCATATTCTGCTTAACTCCCTAATTCCTCTTTTTAGGAACTGGAGGAAGGAGCGAGTCATCGCAGGCTTCGACCTTCAGCCAAGAGGAGACTTCCGAATCGGATCAATGTTCGATTAGAACACAGATAACGAATTCGCAACCAGATACCCCGGCAGATGATATAATAGATCCCCCATCTCTCTACGATGCCGATTCTTACGATTCATCCAAGGCATCTCGACCGAGTTTTCTCAACCTTGCTGCCCCACAAAACAAACCTAATTTCCAATTCAGCATTAAACCTGATTCCAAACAGAGTCAAACAGTCCGTGCGGAAAATTGTTCGAATTTTGGAAACTCGAACACGTTATCGAGTGACGAACTGGATGGTAATCTACCCACGGAACCAGCATCTATGCCACCAGTTTCTTCCACCAATGATGATGCCACCTTCAGTCATAAGAATCCTGCCTATCAGAGTGCGAATCCAACCTCTAGTTCCAAGGAAACGGTTGCCAAAAGCCAAATCACTCATTCCAGTGATCAGGACATCCCAGGTCAGTGTTCAATTTTTTTAAATGCTGTAGAATCTTGTAATAATTATTGTTATATAGTTATTTTTATTGCAAGTAATGTTAGGCAGGGTCTTGGAGCACTTATTTTAAAAAATTCAGGATTTTTCCTTGACTGATAATTTTTTATTTTCCTTGATCATTAATATTCAAATATCAGCAATTTAATCTTGTAATAGTTTTAACATAAATTCTTCTATAAACAGAATAAAAGAGTATTTCAGGTACATCTTAAAAATTTAAAAATTAATTAATTTATTTAGAAAAAATGTATTTTCTCCTATTTAAGATGGTTTTTTAACAAATAATTTCTTTTTTAATATAATAGTTGAATTTTCAACCTAAAAAAATCCCAACAAATAATTGTCATAGTTTATATTTAATAAAAAAATATTAAATTCATGTAAAGAAAAAAGAATTTTTAAAACAAAAAGACGAATTTTCAACAAGGAAAGACTTTTTACTCAAGAAAGAAATAAAAGTTTATGTAAATTATTGAAACTTCAAACCTAAAGATGTATTTTCTCTTCAAAAATGGAATTTTCAAACAAAAAATATTGCTTCAGAAAAAAATTAATTTTACACGATGCTGATGCATTTTTACCCAACAAAAATTAAATTTCAAACCAAGAATTTTTTTTTTTGATCGAGAAAGGAGAATTTTCAAGTAAAAATATCAATTTAAAAAAATGAAAAGTTATATTTTCAGTTAAAAAATTAATTTTAAACCAAAAAAAGGCTATTCCACTAAAAAGATAAATTTAAACGAAATGCCCTTTAAAAAACCTTTTAACAATGTAGTTTAAGTTTTGCTGAAGTAGTTTATAATGCAATTAAATAAGAATAATTTTAAACAAAATAGTTAAATTTTCAACCAAAGAGATGAATTTTCAACTAAAAATATAACAAAAAATTCGGAATAAAGTGACTCAAACAAATTTTTCAAACAAAAGATAAATTTTCAAAAAACAGTTTAATTTTCTTTTAAAGAAGATTACATTTGACTTTTCAGGTTCATAATATTCATTTTTATACAAGAAATAAGTTTCTACGAAAAAAAGTTGAATTTTCTGTTAAAAATGACGAGTTTTTTACCAAAAAGGATGACTTTTTAACAAAATAGTTTAATTCTCTACCAAGTAATTGCATTTTTATCTAAGAAAGATGAAAATTGTATCAAAAGAGAGGAATTTTCAATAAAAAAGGGGCAATTTTTTTTTTAATTCGATTTTCATCAAGAAAAGATTTTAGTTTATTTTTCAACACCATGATATAAATGTTAAACATAAAGTAAATTTTCTACAAAACAGATCAATTTTCTCTACGAAAATAGAATTTTCAAACAAAAAAAATATTGCTTCAGTAAAAAATAAATTTTACACAATACTGAAGCATTTTTATCCAACAAAAATTAAATTTCAAACCAAGAAAAAATTTTTTTAGCGAAAAAGGAGAAATTTCAACCCAAAAAACGGTTTTTCCACTAAAAAGTTAAATTTAAACCAAAGGCCCTTTAAAAAAACCTTTTAAGAATGTAGTTTTAGTTTTACGAAAGTAGTTTATATTGCAAATAAATAAGATTAATTTTAAACAAAAGTAGTTAAATTTTCAACCAAAGAGATGAATTTTCAACTAAAAATATAAATCGTCAAAACAAACAAAATTTTACAAAAGTGATTCAAACAAATTTTTCAAAAAAAAAAATGGTTGAATACAGAAGCTAAAAAGTTGCATTTACATTTTAAAAAATTACATTTCTTCAAAAATAGGTGAGTTTTTAAATCAAAAACTTAAATATTCAAAAAATAGTTTAATTTTCTTTTAAAGAAGATTCCATTTGACTTTTAAGGTTCAAAATATTCATTTTTATACAAGACATCAGTTTATACGAAAAAAATTCAATTTTCAGTCAAAAATGGCTAATTTTATACCAAAAAGGATGACTTTTTAATAAAATTGTGGAATTCTTTACCAAAAAATTGCGTTTTCATAAAAAAAAAGTCTAAAAAAGATTCCAGCTAACTTTTTAATGCGAATTTCTTTAACCAAAAAGGATGAATTTAACTAAATAGTTTAATTCTCTACCAAATAATTGCATTTTTATCTAACAAAGATGAAAATTGTATTGAAACAGAGGAATTTTCAATAAAAAAGGGGCAATTTTTTTAAATTCAAGTTTCATTAAGAAAAGATTTCAGTTTATTTTTCAACGCCAAGATATAAATGTTAAACAAAAAGTAAATTTTCTACAAAATAGATCGTTTTTCAACAAAAATATGACTTTTTACAAAACAGATTAATTTTTCATCCAAATAGTTTAATTTTCCATCTAAACAGTTGCATTTTTATCTAAGAAAGGTGACATTTCTTTAAAAAAAAATGAGTTTTTAATTTTTAAAAATGTCGATTAAAAAAAATTAATAAAATAGTTAAATTTCCATTTAAAAAAAAGAATGCAGTTCATATTAGAACACCAAAATAAAAATTGTAAAAATAAGTTAATTTTCTTGTAAATAGTCGAATTTTTAACCAAAAGTATGACTTTTTAACCAGATTTCAATATTTTTAAGCAAGCAGTTGCAGGTTTGACCAAGAAAAATGAAAATCCCATTAAAACCGCTGCATTTTTAACTCAAAAATACAAGTTTTCAAAAAAAAAGTTGAATTTTCATCCAAAAAAAATTTTGTTTTACTTATTAGCAACAAAAAATGAATTTCAAACAGAAGATGAATGTTCTAAGTAAAGAGTTGAATTTTTAAGACAAAAAGATGGATTTCTAACAAAACAGTTGAATTTGCAACCAAAAAGGATGTCTTTTAAAGAAATTTGTTAAATTTTTAACCAAATAATAAAATTCATAACTGAAAAGATGATTTTCAGAAAATTTTACAATTTCACTATCAGATCTTTCCAAATTGCACAATTTCACATTGAAAGTCTCCATGGTCAGTTTTGTATTTATTAATTTTAAATTTAAATATCCTTAATTATTTTATTGCAATTTTAGTATGTTTTAAATTCAATAATTTAAATTTTTAATATTCTAAATTGTTTGGTTTCCATTTTAAACGTTAAAAATTGTATCTGGTATTTTTAATTATTCGAAATCATAGAATATCAAATTGAAAGTCCTTAAAGTTGCGGAATTTTCAGTTTTACAGATTTCTAGCTAAGCAATTTTGAATAAAATGCCTACTGAGAAGATTTTAGAACTAGGCATTGAAAATTGATTTTATTTGAAAATGTTCAAAAATATTGAAAATCTCAAACTAAACTTACAAAAAATAAAAATTTTTGCATTTCACTGCTTAAAATTGCGCAATTTCAAACATTGAAATCATAGCGATCTTCTTTTGCATTATTTGTTGTTGTTAATTTTTAATTTATTATCTTTAAATTTCCGATTATTGGTTGACGTTTTAAAAAAAGAATCATATAGAATTATGTTTTAAGAATTAATAATAATGCTACTTAAAGTATCAAAAATAAAAAGATTTTAAATTAAAATGTTAAAAAATGTGTTGTTTAAAATGGAAATAGATAGAAATTGAACTATCTGAATCTAATATTTCAGTAAATAAATAATTTCTTTAATTTTTAATCAGTACAAGTTTAGAGATGTGAATTTTTAACTATTTAAATTTACGTAACCTGATTGGAATTTTGAAGTGTTTGAGTATAAAAAAGTTATAATATCACAAATCTTGTTAGCTGAAATTTTCTTTCAATTTTGAGTGAAGTTTTGATTCATTTAGTTTTCACTTTTTTTTAATAGCTCTAATTTTGAAATATTCAATTTAGTTTTCAATTTCAAAGTGTCAAATTTTAATAGCTTCGGTTTAAAAATGATTGAAATTCAAAAGTTTTCGAACTTAAACGCTTTACATTAAAATTATTTCCATTGTAATTCCTTTGATTTTTAAATGATTATGTGTTCCAAATCTAATTTAATTTCGAGATTCTTTATTTGAACATAAAATTGTTTAATTTTGAAAGCTTTGAATTCAAAATGATGCAATTTCAATTACTTTTTCATAAAATTGTCCAATTTAAAATTAAAATATAAAAAAGATCACATTTTCCATTCACAAATCTTTCGATTTTCAGAACTTCTGAAACCACGTGCTTTCGAAAATTTTCAAATGCTTATGGCAAATTTAAAAAATTGTTTAAAGTTTTTTAAAGCACTTAACATTCTTTTAAGAGATTTCAAGAACATTCTAAGACATTTAGAAAGCTTTAAAAGGTTTCAAAAGGTTTCAAAATATTTCAAGAGTATTGTTTTTATATAATGACCTGGAAAAATATTGTTAACCGAGAAAAGACCAAAATTTTGTTTTTAGAAGCTACACTGAAATATTTGTATTAGGAATTCGGTTGCAAATAATAAAAGCAAGCGTGCGCGCGCACACTTTTCGCTGGTCCAAGGGGGATTCCCCGCAAGTGAGAGCCGAGCTGCGCATTGCTCTACTGCAGCTCTAATCTTCTCTCTGCTAACAAATAAAAAATATTGAAATTTGAAAAATAAATTGAATTCTAAAGTATTTTTCAATTCATATTTTTCAAATCAATTTTTTAATTCTAAAATATTTGTTAATTAGGTAAAGTCTTTGGGAATGAAGGTCCTGGCGGGAGCAAGGGCCTGCTGAAATGGAAAGGTGTGATGTTTGCTCCAGATGACAGTGCGATTTCTGAAAATATCCAGAATGGAGGTGTAGCTGGTAAAGAGACTTTACCCACGACCCGTGAAGAAGGAGATGAGGTACTACTTTAAATATAAATCTTGTGAATAAAAAAAAAAAAGTTTTGCACTGCTTTGGGTAAAATTTATTTTCTAAATTTTTTATTTATTCTAAATTTTCCATCCAGGTTTTCATGGTTGAGCTGACTCGAGGATGGAACAGTCGGCTTGGCTTTAGCTTACAGTCAGAAGGCGATCAAACTGTGATTTCCGTTGTGTATCCAGACAGTGTCGCGGCAAAAGATGGTAGACTGAAAGAGGGCGACGTACTTATTATGGTTGGTAACAAAATTTATAAAAGATTATAAATTATTTCAAATATTTTCCAGTTTTATTTATTTCGATTGTATTGAAACTTGGTGAAATTATAGTGTTATATGAAAGACTTTTGGCGCCCGAAAGATTTTTTGAAATTTTCAAAATTACCGGATTTAAGCCATGTTGGATTTTGCGATCAAGTTTTTTAAATGATCGATATTTGTGAAACCCTGAAACAGATTTTAATTAAACTTTTTATTTTTATTTTTTTATTTTGACCAAACAAAAGTCAAATAAGTTTTTATTCAATTCGTTTGCTCGTTAATATCGTACCTTTTTATTTTAATTCTAGTTAGAATATTTAAATTCCTTACAATTTCACCTTTCAATTTAAAAAAAAAATAATCGTGACTTCTGGATTATTAGACATCGTCATTTTAGTGGATATTTTACATCGAATAAAGCAAACTTGTTTATTTAATAACAAATTTTCAACTTTTCAGTGGTACTATTCCATTTAGAACTTTCAAATTCATTAAAACTGGTCATAAATCAATGTCATAATTAACTAGAAATATCATGCCAAAGAATTATGACTGACATGTTTCAAGTTTCGTAAAAATGGTGATTATTTAAATCATTTTTATGAACAAATGCATATTTTTACCATTTGATTACTAATGCGCCTAATTTATTTCTGGAATCCACTAGTAATATCTTGTTAGGGACTCCATGCTATCATATTTTTTAAATTGCCAAAAATAGTTAAGAATATAAAGGATTTTTATAAACAAATTCACATTCTTACGTTTATTATGAAAAGGCCTTCTATTTGATTAAAAAAAATAAACCTATTTATAAATGCCGTGTCAAAATACAGCTTTGGTTACAAAAATTGTTTAAACAATTAAAAATTTGTTCCATTTTGAAAAAATATGACAGCAAGCAATCTTTGGTTACACATTTCTAGTTGCTTTTTCAAATAAAACTGAGTCTTTTCATAAAAAAATGGTCGGTTTTTTTATATTTTATACAAAACTTATGGCTTATAAAATCAGAAAAAATTACTTTCGTTCATTGATTTGTTTATAACATTATAAAATTTTGTACAATTTTGTAAATAATTTATCACTGAAAAGTTAGACAAAAAAGTTAAAACTTTTTTATGAGATAAAATTTTTACTTTAGTTGGAGTAAAATATCCGCAGTAAAATTAAAATAAAAAGAACAAAAAAATACGAAAAAAATAATACAAAAATAAAATACATGAAGATTTGATCTGTCAAGCGATCTTTGTCCGAAAAATGTTTTTTTTTAGCCTATGAGACTATGAAAGGTAAAGTTATAAGGAATTTATATATGATAACCGGAAAAAAATAATAAAAATCTCGATATTGAGGAAAAATTGCAAAATCCGTAATTTAAAAATTTTTCAAAAATCCTTCGAGAACTAAATGTCTCTTATATAAGAATGTAGTTTCACAAATTCAATTGATTTCAAAATTTTGTTTTCTTCAAATTAAATCTAACTATATTCGTAAGAGATCCAGTGTGGCCTCTGAACCAGGAAATGGCCAGGATTTTTATGAAATCGGGAAATGACAGTGAATTTACTTTTTGACCGTGAATTTTACAAATTTTTAGAAAAAACAATGTGTTAGTTTGATTTTAACCATTTCTTAAAAGTAATTAGTTAAAATTTTATATGTTCTAATTATTATATAATTCAATTTAAAATGCGTAAATCGAAAATCCTTCATTGAAAAAATGCCGTTTAAAGATTAAAAATTAAAAATTAGAAGTGTTTAACAAGTGAATAATAATTAAATTAATTTTGAAAGACGAGTCGGATTCAGTTCAAAATTAAATTTCAATTTGAAAGTCTCAGTAGTTGAATAAATATGAACACCCGGTTGAAACATTATAAACTATTTGCAATTTTGAAATAACTTCAAAATAATATATTAATAATTATTATCAATTAATTTTTATATTCAAGTTTATTAAATTTCAGATATTGTTTCAGTCTAAAATTGAAGAATTTGAATTTTTTGAATTAAGAAAAGGATTAATTGCTTAAAATTTAGAAATGTTTGACTGATTATATAAAATTAGTAAATAGAGAGCAAATATTCGAAAATAAAAAAAACTTTTGACGTTATAATTTTAATTATTCTATTTGAAAACTTGTAATTTGTAAATAAATTGTCGAATTTTCATATATAAATAAATATTAAACACCTAGACATTGCTAGAAAAAAATCGAGTAAGTTGGAGAGGTATTTCGAAGTTCTGAAAAGATTCAAAATTAAGGTAAAATTTGAAATTATTTCAAATAATTCAAACAAAGTGTTGTCTACATATACCGACAAAATCCGACTATCCATACCGAAATTTCGGTACAAACAACTCAGAATAGCCTAATTTTAAACAAAATATAGAATTTTGCAGTTTTCGAAAAAAAATTTAGAAGCTTTGTAAGAATTGTGAAAGGCTTCAAAAGAATAAAAAGCAGTTTCTTAAGATACCTAGAAAAATCTAAAATTATTTTTTTAATTTGAAAAATTAATTATAAGAGAATATTTGAGAAGATTTAGAAAATTGTCAACAATGATTATGGATTATTTGACGAGAATATTTTAAATTTTGCAGAATTTTAACAAAAATTTAGGAGAGATTTTAGGAAAAATTAAAATAATTTTAAAAAAGGTTTAGAAGTTCTGAAAAAATTTGAAAAATAATTTAAAATTTGAAAAAATCTAAAACATGATTTTTCAACGTTTTAAATAAAATTTTTAAGCTTTTTAAGGATTTTCAAACTATTTTAAATGAAAATAATTTAACATCTAATTAAGGGAGCGTTTAGTTTATAAAAAATGTAATCGCTCCATTTTTAATTTCTCTAGCACAAAATTGTTTAAAATAATTAGCAGCTCATTTTTAATTACTTAAAATGGAAACATTTTTAGCATTAGAATTAGAATTTTAAAATTTTATTGACCGTAAAAAATGTTTGCGAACAAGGAAATTTTTTCTTTGATTAAAACGGCCAATCTGACATCCCTCGAGGTCGCTTTTAAAAAAAATGTAATTTATTCGCTTCATTTGAACATAAAGTTGAAATAAAGACTATATTACCTGTACTACATATATTGTCATTTTATGACAATTTTGTAATTTTTATAAACAAATGCGCACTTTCAGCAATTTTTAAGTTTTATTTACTTTTTTTAAACGCATTTAAATATTCAAATTCAGTTCTAAAAATATAAATCCACGTTATCATTTTCACCGTTCTAAATTTATCAATCAATCAATGAACTTTAAAATGTTCAAAATTATAATATTTTTAGTAATTTTAAACTAAAAAATTAAAAACTGAAAAATTTAAAAAAATTTGACTGAGCACTTCTGAAATTAGAAGTTGAATTATTTTCTTTTTATATAGTTAAAAAAATCCTTAAAAAGCTTTAAAATTTTTTCAGATTTCAAACTATTTTTGAAATTTTATCATACTAAAAATTATTTTTGAAATTTTTTCAGAACCTCTAAGTATCTTTTAAAATGAATCGAATTTTTCTTACAAATTTTAGAAAGTCCTGCTTATTATTTGTAGAAAAAAATGTCTGTCATTTTAAGTTTGAAAAAGATTCAAAATTAATTTGAAATTTGAAATAATTTCAAATAATTTAAATGAAGTGTTTGTTTACAGATAAAATTCGGCTGTTCGTACTAAAATTTGGTTGCAAATAGCCACAGCCTAATTTAAAACAAATGTAAGTTTTTGCAGATTTCAAACAAAAAATTTAGAATCTTTTTAATAATTATGAAAGGCTTCAAAATCATGAAAAAATTTTTTTAAGATTCGTAGGAAAATTTGTAAGGAAATTTTGAAAAATTGCAGGATTTTCTAAAAATGGTAGGAAAAATTCAATTCATTTTAAAAGATATTTAAGAAAAAATTTTTTTATTATTTTGAGCCTTTCACAATTATTAAAAAGCTTTTAAATTTTTTATTTGAAATCTTCAAAAAGCTAAATTTTGTGTTAACTTACGTTGTAGCTATTTGCACCAAAATTTCGGTACGAATAGGCAGATTTTGTCGGAACTTATACTTTATTTAAATTATTTGTAATCATTTCAAATGTTTTCTGCAAATAATAAGTTTTCCATCATTATTTATGCATACAAATTCAACAATTTCACTTATAAGATAACTTTTTTTTAGATAGAACAATTAAAATTATAACTTTAAAAATTTAGAAGCTCTTCGGAATTTTAACGATTCAAAGCTTGCTATGTCTAATAGTTTAGTTTCAAATTGTTTACTTTTAAATATATTTTTTTTAATTTACTCTTCTTAAATGAACACCAAAATATAGCTAAATATTAAATAGCTATTCTAGTTCTTATTTTAGAAAATTAAATTGAATCGGTTAAAAATGAAATATTTCATGCCCAAACAATATTTTTAACTTAATAAAAGCCTTTAATTACGAATATTTTTAAATTAAAATTAGTTTAAAAAATTCCAATCGGGTGTTTATATTTTTTTAATGACTAAGACTTTTTCGGATTTAAACAGTTTAAGTTTTAACGTTAAAATCTGTAAATTTTTACATTTTGAACGGATTTCGAATAGTTTTATCAAAACAATTATTGTTTAATGTTTAATACTTAAAGTACAGATAAATTAAAAAAATAATTCATTGATTTATATTTACTTTTGATACATTAAAACTATTTTTTATTCCACATTTTCAACATCAAACGCTTTTAATTTTTAAATGTTTCTGTAATTAAAAAATGTACGCTTAAAAATAAAATTCTAAAATGAAAACTGAGTGATATAATTCGAAATAATAACAATTTTGTTTCAAAAGTTTTTTCTTCAAAAATTTATTTACCTTCACATTCTAGATGCCACCCTGAAATAACATTAAATTTAGTCTGTTTTTTCTGCTTAAAATCCCTGTGTTTTTCTGCTTAAAATCCCAATTTTCCCTTGAATTTTTCAGTTAAAAAAAAAAATTTTTAATTTAATTAATGTTAAAATTATTCTTTTTCAGATTAACGACGAGTGTGTAGAACAAATGTCTACATCAGATATAATTGATTTGCTACGCAAAGTGCGAGGATCGATAGGCATCACTGTTTTAAGAAAAAGGAAGCAGTGCTGATAAGTGGATTCAAAATGAAAATTTGGTCCCCAAATGTCTATTAGAAATAATATCAAAGGATTTTTCGAAAAATTCTAAAACTCTATTTCGAATCTTTCACCTCAAAAAATTAATAAGCCAATACAAGGTCTATTAGTATTTATTAAATATAAATCGAAGCTGTTAGAGTAAAGAACTTCTAAGCAGAGTTTATGGCAGAGATTTATAAAGTTGAAAGAAAAAAAATTATTAAAAAATTGTTATTCCGTTTTTTAAAATCTTAATTTCTACGCCTTTTTGAATAGCTAATCTTTACTTATTTGCATATTTTTTGAATGAAAGCAATAATTCTTGCCTTTGCATTTAAAAATCTGGCACATCGAGATATAAACTTAGAGACGTGTTCACTTGACACATGTCGAGTGCCTAGTCTTGATATAAGTGAATAATGATTATCGTTAAAAAAATAAAAGTGTACATCTATTGAGGTTGAAATATTTAGGGAATCTGATACTATAATTCTTTGTGAAACAAAAAGCAAAGCGTATTTGTGCTGTGCGTTAATCAGATTTAGTCAATAATTAAATTGTGTGCATATTATATGTGTATATAAATTAAATTATATTATATAAATAGAATATAAATGACGATTCTAAAAGTAGTGCATAATAATAGAGCGTTTTCTTCGCATCAAGTTCTGTGCACTAACAATACAGGGTGAGACAAAGACAATTTTCTTAAATATCTCAATTTTTAGAACAATCTTTTAATTTAATTTTTATATATAAAAAATGACAGAATTGAATTTCCACTAAGTAAATAAAAAAATATTATCATTTATTTGCCAAATCTTTATATTTATCAGATTTAATACCTTGAAAATAAACAGCACTAGAAAAGTAAAAAATCACTGTCAAGATGAATGTTAACGACTTAAACTAATTTTACATTCTTTTAAAGTTTTAGATTTTTTTATGAAATTAGATCTAACGTTCCACCCTGTAGAACAAGTCACGATATTTTTAAGATAAAAAAATCAAAATATTTAAGGATAGATTACATCGATATAAAAGTATTGCGAAAGTTTTTGTTGTTAAATAATCGATTGGTTAAATCGAGATAAGACTTTATTGTGAACTAATTGCAATGGCAGCTAATGTTCATGTTGTATAATTAAAAAAGAATCTAAAATGTATAATAGGTAAAAAAATGTCATTCGACTTGAGTCATTAGATTGTGTTATAGGTCATGTTATGTTATAGTTGAATTTTTTTTCAATCTGCAGAAGAATAAAAAAATCAACGATTACTTTTTGTCTTTTTATTTAAATTTTTCCATTTCACATGGTTAAAATGACGGTGAATTTATTATTTTATTTAAATGAAATTGTGTGATTAATATTAATATTAAATCATTTTTTTATGTAATAATAATCTAAATCTATCAATCAATGCCTTTGATTTCTAAACCTTTAAAAAATTGTTGGAAGCTTTGAATTCAAAATGATACAATTGCAACTACTTTCTCATGAAATTGTCTACTTTTGACAATTGTAGCGAAAATTTTTTCAACTTTGGGAGCTTCTGAATACAAAATTTTCAATTTCAAACACTTTAAATGTAAAATTATACAATTTTAAAACACCATTGAGAAATAATACAAGTTTAATTCCTTTTTATTCCATTCGAAATATTGTCATTTTTTCGAAATTTTTCAGGAAGCGTGCTAATTTGTTTAAAAATTGCAATATAAAATTGAATAACAATTATTTTTTTAAAAATTAATGTTTTAAAATAAAAATTTAGCTGTTCTAGTTCTGGTTGAAAATTTATCGTTTTTAGCCTAAAATTTAAGTATGTGGTAAAAAATTAATATTCTTAGTTAAAAAATCATTTTTCGCTTGAAAATTTAACAGTTCGTTTGCAATTTTTTATCTGTCTTGACTGAACAATCTTTCTTAGTTTACAATTCAACTCATATTGAAAACGTGTATTTTTGGTTTTATTCAAATGTTTTTTATTGAAAACAAAAACATCTTTTTGTTGAAATATCAATATCTTTCCCTCATAATTTATGTTTTTGGGGGAAAAAAATTCTTTGGTTAAAAAATAAGCTATTTTGTTGCATTTTTAAAAAATATTTTTGTTACTGAAAATTTAACTATTCCAGTTGAAACTTCAACTATTTTTTTTTGAAATTTTTTATATTTATTTTGAACTGATAATGCAACTATTCAATTACTGGTAAAAAATTTTTTTTAGTTGAAAATTCATCGTTTTTGGTAGAAATCAACCTTTTTGGTTGAAAATTGATCTTTTTAGTTAAAAACACGACAATTTAGTTAAAAAATTGATGGTTTCAGTTATGAATTTATTTTTTTTGCTTATAATTCAACTACCTATGTTTAGAAATTTGTTTTTTTAGTTGCAAATTGAATTATTCCGTAAAAATTCATGTGTTATGTTAAAAAACCCCCTTTTTTGGTTTGTTGGTTTAAAAAAATATTTAGTTGGAATTTAAACCATTTTTATAAAAATACTTTTTTTTGTTGATAAAATTTCGTCTATTCCAGATGAAAATTCATAATTTTAGATAAAAAATTTTCACTGGTTTTCTTTTTGGTTTAATAGAAAATAATTTTTTTAACTGAAAATATAATTGTTGCATGTTTTGTTTGAAACTGATTTTTCTTAGATAAAATTCAAGTATTTGGTTGAAAAATGATGTATTTTTCTAAAAAAAATCTTTTTTGGAAGAAAATTAATTTTTAAAAATTCGTCTATATTTTCAAAAATGATGTGCTTTAAACTTTAAAATTAAAATTTTCTTAAATTATTTTTCCAATTCATGGACTTTAGGGACAAATTCAAGAAATGTGTAAGTATATTTTTAGTATTATTCAATTATTAATTAATCGATTGTGCTAATGTATTTAGGAATATCTTATAATATAATTTGTTAAAGTTTTCTGAATGAAGCGTATTAATTGAATTCTAGAAACTAAAAAAAAAATTATTTATAATAAACTCCCGAAACTGTATACACGTTCCGAGTCGATTGTTTAAAAAATGCGAAATATTTTAACGGTAATATTTATATACCAAGGAAAAAGTGGAATTGTCAGGTAATTTCTTTCCAGGATTTGAGTAGACACTCTGTTTCAGTTTGAAATGATTAATTATTTTATTTGTTTAAATGTTTAGATGTTTATCTGAAAACGCTTGATGTTAACAAATTTGTTTAACCATGGATTTTTAAATTGGTCATATTTTCAATGATAGGGACTTCAAAAAATGTTGAGGTTTTTCGAGAGATTACTAAAGACCCTAAAGTATTTTAAAAGATTGAAAGGATTTTTGAAGTATTTCAAAATATTTCAATGGATTTCAGAAGATTTCAAGAGGTTTCACAAGATTTTGAGTAATTTTAAAACATTTTAGGAAATTTCAGAGGATTTCTGCACGCTGCCAAATAATTTTTAAAGTTTTCAATAAGGACTCGAACGATTTCAACCGATTTTAGCAGGTTTAATCAATTATAAGATATCACAAATAATTTCAAGGGATTTAAAAAAAATTAAGAAAAATATAATGTAATAAATATAATATAATATAATGTAATCTTTTAAAGTACCTCGCTGTAAGTGAAATGTAGACAAAAAGTTGAATTTTGTAGAAGAAGTCGCAACTTTCTAGCATTATTCGAAAAAGGACAATTATAATAATTTGTTTAAAAATTATTATAATTATTATAATATAAGATTTATAATTTAATAATTTGTTTCAAAATTGTGTTGATGTACTTGAGTTCATTATTACCTCACTTTTATTGAAGTGTAGACAAAAAGTTGAATATTTCCGAAAAACTGCAACTTTTTAGCATTATTCTAAGAGAATATTTTTTATAAATAATAATAATTTTCTAAAACAATTTGTTCTGTTAAATTCAATTGATGTTTGTCCCGTTATTACTGAAAAATTCAAAACTTCTCAAAAACTGCGAATTTCTAACTCTATTCTAAGAGAAAAATATTAAAAACATTAAAAAATTATTTAAAAATCTATGCAAACAGCTTATTATCAGTAAAAAGTTTTACTTTATGTATCAGAAGCAATTTTTATATTAAATAGAAAATAGTAAAACCAAAATTTTTAACTCATGGGGTTTTTTTGGGGGACCTATAAAATAGACTTATGGGGGTGAAATTTAAAAATGAATTATTAAATTTATTCTATAGATAATTGTGAAGAGAAATGTTGAGCCTTAACATGAATCATCTTACATTGACGATTCTGAATAAAATTTAGAATAACGTCTTTTTTTCTTGTGGGAAATATGTAGTAAACTCGAAAAATCATTTTAAAAAAGCATTTATTTCTTTGTACATATGAACAAATTTGGAGGCGACATGCATGCAAATTCGAGAACATTCTTTTTTAAACATGGATGTCTTTTTTTTTAATAACAACATTTTTAAATAAAATCAGAATTTAATCGTTAATCTGGAAATACAGTCAAGTAGAGCTCTAAAAGGGAAATTATAACAGTAGTTTAAATAAATTATCCATCGTTCCTTGTTCTTCAGAGATTAGCTATATGTAGTGCGGTCCTCCGACACCTGATGACGCCACTTTTCAGAGTATCTCGCAAGCAAAAATGATACCTATATCAATTGTGCAGGTCCGGTAAGCCATTATAGGGCTGGGTAATGCTCGGTGAGAATCGATTCCTCGATTCCGACTTACGCGACGATTCCTTGGAATCTAAGATTCGACGGTGGGAGTCGATTCTTCGATTCCGATTCCAGTGTTCCCCCACTCCAAAAAAAGCGCGCGTCAATTCAAAATTTTAATTCCCATACTCCTAAAAGAGCGCGCGTATAGTTAAAATTTAAACGGTGCACAGGCAGTATTTGGAGCGGTTTATGGGGAAATTTAAAAACAGTATGATAGAAATAAATTTCAATTGATGTTTACATTTTTTAAATAAAATTTTTAATCTTTCATTTGTTTGCACATTTAGAAAATAAATGGCGGAACGTAAATCTAAACAGTGCAAAGTTCAAAATTGTAAAACTTTAACGGTAAACATATTCTCTATGTTCATCTTTTATAGATAAACATATTTATGTAATTAAATTACATTTATTGTAACATAAAAACATTATAAATATTAATAAATAAACAATCTTTGAAATTTTAGAAAATTTAAAAACTCTAGCATCGGAGCCCCACTGCTGAGCACGCGCATGACGCAAGTTGATGAAGATAGACAGACCTATTTGAAAAGTAAAAAAGTCGACACAGAGGAAAGAAAAACACCCAATGAAAGACACCTCCAATGAAATGATCGAAATATGTCAACGACCAATCACAGATAACCTTTAGGAAAGTAAAAATTTATTTTCTCTTAGCTGTGTAATCAGAATCGACGTCGATTCCGATCAAGAATCAATTGCTGGAAACAAGAATCGATTCCAAAGAATCGAAGAATCGACACCAAGGAATGGATTCTTCGAAGGTAGAGGGGTCATGGTGTACAAAGCGTGTGATAGAGAACTAAAGTTTTAAATGAGTGAAAAGAATTCGCACAAGTGTAAAAAACCTAATGAAGAGCTTCAAGAAATTCAATATTGCACACAAAGATAAGGAAAATGCAAAGCGACCAACAGAAAGCTACAGGTGCTGATGATTTAGGATATTCAGGCAATTATAATTACTGCTGTTAACAGGTGACAATATAGTGTTACTTTTTCCTAGGGCTGGCCGAGCTTCATTGAAGTGAAGACATGGTCTGGCAAACTATGACAAAAAAATCGATCCATAAAAAGCTGTTTCATAGCATATAACATTATTTTTTGATGTTCTGTAGCCGGCCGAGCTCACGTTAAAGCGGAGACATGTGCCGAGCAAATAAATTCGAATACCACTTGTAGTTAGGTATATATCTACGTCGTTGTTTTAATTTTGTAATTAAACAAGAGACCCAGCCGAGCTATCGTTTAAGCGTAGACATGAGCTGAGAATTTGATCTTTAAAATAACTGAAGTCAGTTGAATATAATTGAGACAAATAATTTTTCTTAATATACTCATGTATACATGAATAAATATTATAGTGTAACACCAGGCATTAGCCCCTCCCAAAAGCCCTTAGGAAAGAAGAAGGGACCGCCTATATAAGCATAGCATTACATACACTAAGGCATTACTCTGTTATATCGATTTGCACTTTGAAGTTTATATTTGAAATAAAGAAATAGTGTGTCTCTATGACACACTTATTTTTTTTAAAAACTAAATAATTATTTCGGACCGTTACACTCATGTATACATGAATAAATATTATAGTATAATTCCGTCTCGTTTCCGTTGGATTCTTCAGACGAATTAGCTAATAATTCGCGGAAGATGGAAACCGACACGGAGTCAATAAAAAATAAACAAACAAATTTATCGAGTGACGAGGCTTCAGAATATGATGAGTCAACCGCTTTTCTGGGAAACCATCTCGATAAAGATAAAATTGAAGAAGCTGATTTCATAGAGGAGGTGGCTGATAGAATAAAACTTTGGCTCAAACAAGGAATCTCTAAAGAAGAAAAATCTCAGATTATAAAACTAGTTCCAAAAAAGTACAACATTGTAACATGGACGCACTAAAGCTAAACGACAAAATTCAAACCAATTTAAGGGAGGATGCTATCAAAAGGGATAGATATTTTTTCAACTATAAAACATGATTGGTTCCAGCTTGTATTTAACAGCTACAGCGCTGAGTATCATTGGAAATGACAAAATAGAAATCTATCGACAGAGATGTACTCCTTCAGCACTTGTCTGATGCAATCAAAATTAATGCAGATATTTTTCATTCTTGGATAGTAGCTGGAAAAGTTTACATTATTCCTGCCTTTGATAAAAAAAGTCAACGCCGCTTTGGATAAAGTTAAACTTACAGAATTTTTATTTGGAAATAATGTAAAAGAGTTGGTGAACAGTGTCACAGTAGTTGAAAGAATAGGCAAGGATTTGAAGCCTGCATCAAATAAAGGTAAACCTAATACTTCCCTGTTGGTTTTAATTCGTAGAATTAAATGTATATCAAAAAGTAATCAATATATTCTAAGAACAGTATGTGTGTTGCCAAGTGACGAAATTGTTTATATGATAGGCGAGCAGGACTGGGCTGGTCTGAAGTCTTAGTCAAAAAGGGTGCTGGTGCAAATGAGTAATCTGAAGTTTAGTCTTGATCAGCATTCGATACAAGAAAGACGTGCCTTCCGAAGTGCTCTTTGAATAAAAGCACAAGTTTATTTAGAGTATAACGTTTGTTTCATTCCCATAGCCTAATTCCAATAGGTTATGGTGCCCAGAATACGCGAGTTACCTGTGTATTACCTTTGAACTGTAAATCAGCCACGTGTGGTAAAACTTTAATAGTAATTGAGCTATTTCTAACTTTTCGTGTTATCTTAGTGCAAGCGACAATGGAGAATTCAAAAGTGAAAAGAAATGTTAAACCTTTTGATGGTGAAAAGTACAATGTGTGGAAATTTAGAATTCGTGCCTTATTAAGTGAACTAGATGTAATAAATGTGATTGACAATGCAATACCGACTGTGTTGACTGATGAGTGGAATAAATCCGAAAGAAATGCTAAAAGTACAATCGCTGAATACTTATCGGACTCTATCTTGGTTACGCTATGTAACCAAGTATGGTTACTCTATCTTTGTTTAGCAGTACCTCCAGTACTGCTAAACAAATTTTAAATGATTTGGATGCGATCTATGAGCGTACAAGTCTCGCAAGTCAATTGGCTTTGCGAAAAGGTTACTTGGATTGAAATTGCAAGGAGATATATCATTAATAAAACATTTTAGAATTTTTTATGATATAATATCTAAATTATTGGCGGCAGGAGCGAACTTAGATAAAAAAGATAAAGTATCTCATCTATACTTTAGTATACCCATGGCCTCGGTAATGTGTACATGGCGTTGGCCCACAATGAATTGGTTTATTTTTTGAAAAATACTAAACCG